>JBBPBX010050158.1:0-12884 GCA_038048925.1 Garcialebias charrua | reverse complement strand
AAAATGTTGCTTTTCTCCTGACACAAGGAATATTGGAGAAAACACATTTAAAACATAAGGCAAAGCAGTCTGCATTCTATCATGAAATCTCAAGTGGAGTTTGCTATTTATGAGACTGAGCTGAATGCAGCACCTCAGACTGAGGAAGTCTTTATTTAGGGCCTTGTCATCAAATTTATCAGTGAACTTAAAAGGTATGTGGAGCTTTATTAGTGTTAACAAAAAATACAATTTTTCCTATTTATATAACTAGGTTGAGGAATCTTAGCAAATAAATCCTTTGCAAAATATGACTTTCTTTTGGAATATCGAGGTGAACTGATCACCAAGGAGGAATGTGAGAGGAAGCAACAGGTTTGCAATGAATCGATGAAAGTGTTTTTGTTTGAATTGTACTTTGATGTAAAAACTGTAAAAAAAACTTTGTCGAGGAAGTCTTCTTTTATAAGACTGAGCTGAACATAGCATGTAAGACTGAGGAAGTCATTCGTCCGAAACACGTCTTCAGTCTGAGGTGCTGCATTCAGCTCAGTCTTATAAATAACACCCTCTCACAGTGGATCAACCAGTTTGCAGGTCCTCCTTGATCATGAGAGCAGCTGGTTTTGGCTGTTCAGCAAACTCGTTGATCCACTGTGAGAGGGTGCTATTTATAAGACTGAGCTGAATGCAGTACCTCAGACTGAGGAAGTATTTATTTATAAGACTGAGCTGAGTACAGCATCCAAGACTGTGGAAGTCATTTGTCCGAAAGGTTTCCTCAATCTGAGATGTTGCATTCAGCTCAGTCTTATAAATAGCACCCTCTCACAGTGGATCAACCAATTTGCTGATGACAGCCAAAACCAGCTGCTCTCATGATCAAGGAGGACCTGCAAACTGGTTGATCCACTGTGAGAGGGTGCTATTTATGAGACTAAGCTGAATGCAGCACCTCACACTGAGGAAATCTTTATTTATAATACTGAGTTGAATACATTATCTCCAGACTTGGACAAAAGACTAAACATTTCCAGTTTTTTTTTTTGCTTTTCTTTGTGTTGTTTTTTTGAATGTCCTGAGGACCAGACTTAGCTTTTTTGATTATTCTACTAGAATTATTGAGCATTCATCAGGGTATTTTAATTTTAGTATGTGTCTTGTTCAACAAGCTTTCTAGTGTTTTATGTTTTCATGTAACAAATGTGATGCCCTGTGATAAACTTGCGAACCGTGAAAGGTGCACCCCGCCCCTTGCCCTATGATTGCTGGATATGGGCACCGGCGACCCCCGTGACCCAAAATGGAAGAAACGGGTAAAGATAATGGATGGATGTAGAAAATGGGCAATGTTTAGGCTGATGGTCCTCCTTGATCATGTGAGCAGCTGGTTTTGGCTGTCATCAGGAAGTCTTTATTTATAAGACTCAGCTGAATACAACATCTCAGACTAAGGAAGTCTTTATAAGACTGAGCTGAATACAGCATCTCAGACTGAGGATGTCTTTCGTCACTCGTAAGTTAGGGATAACCTGTACTTTACAGTGGGTTGTGGTGAACCGTGTAAAAAAAGTACAATTTTGTTTTAGAAATATGTACAAGTTTATAATGTTAATGTTTTATAATATGTAAATATGTCATCTCAGACTGAGGAACTCTTTCATCGCTCGTAAGTCGGGGATCACCTGTACTTTACAGTGGGTTGTGGTGAACCGTGTAAAAAAAGTACAATTTTGTTTTAGAAATATGTACAAGTTTGTAATGTTAATGTTTTATAATATGTAAATATGTCATCTCAGACTGAGGAACTCTTTCGTCGCTCGTAAGTCGGGGATCACCTGTACTTTACAGTGGGTTGTGGTGAACCCTGTAAAAAAAGTACAATTTTGTTTTAGAAATATGTACAAGTTTGTAATGTTAATGTTTTATAATATGTAAATATGTCATCTCAGAAGTCTTTCATCGCTCATAAGTCAGGGATCACCTGTACTTTACATTGGGTTGTGATTAACCCTGCAGAAAAAGTAAAATTTTGTTTTAGAAATATGTACAAGTTTGTAATGTTAATGTTTTATAAAATGTAAATATGTCATCTCAGACTGAGGAACTCTTTCGTCGCTCGTAAGTCGGGGATCCCCTGTACTTTACATTAGGTTGTGATTAACCCTGCAGAAAAAGTAAAATTTTGTTTTAGAAATATGTATATAATGTTAATATGTTTTATAATAATGTAAATATGTCAACAGAATTTAAGTTTTTATTTTATTTTATTTGAAACATTTAAGTTTTATTTTATTTTAAACATTTGAAGATTTGTTAGTGAATATAAATAAAGTATGTGCCTAATTTGTTTAATAAAATCAGTTCAAAAAACTGTTCTCCTAATGCAGTGTCCTGTCACATTTGTGTGTTTTATGTTAATTTTATGTTAAGTAGGCGGAGTTTAAATGTCCCTTTAAAGACCCCATAATGCATGTTTGTCCTCCTGTCACATTTGTGTGTTTTATGTTAATTTTATGTTAAGTAGGCGGAGTTTAAATGTCCCTTTAAAGACCCCATAATGCATGTTTGTCCTCATAAACCACATTTTTTGACGTCCTTGTAAACCACACTGGAGTCTGGGTGGTAAAACGTGCTGTGAAGCTCCTATCGGAAAGCTAAAGTGACCCAAATTTTTTTCAAAATTTTTAGAGTGCTCTGAGCTTGGTCCCAGGTCGCTAGGACCTCGGGAAGGGGTAGACCCCGTATTACACCTTCGGGCGGGTTTGGCGAAAAAGTCCGGCTAAACCACATTGACAAACCTGTGTGTGTGTGTGTGTGTGTGTGTGTGTGTGTGTGTGTGTGTGGGTTACAAATTTATTTAATAATGCATTATTTTTGTATACAGATTGCTTGAGAACATCCCATAGATTGCAACTACTGCAGACTGCTGGTCTGCCCACAACAAGTCGTACCTAGGGATGACGGCACATTGGCTGGACCCTGAGACCTGTGCAAGACAACACGCTGTCCTGGCCTGTACGAGAATCAAAGGACACCACACCTTTGATGTTCTTGCTCAGGCTATGGTGGACACTCATTATAAGTTCAACCTACAACACAAGGTGATCAGGACTACAACGGACAATGCAAAAAACTTTGTGAAGGCCTTTGTACAGTTTGGTACAGAGGCTGAACTCTTGCCAGCCATTTGTGAGTCTGCTGGTGAAACAGATGATGAGATCATCCAGGATGCAGATCCAGAGGCTGGGCACGATGACGTGGAGTACATCTCTGTTGATGCCAACCTCGATTAGCCCAGTGGCGTGGACCGCAACCTGCCCGTACACATGAAGTGTGCTGCCCATACTTTCAGCTTGGTAGCGAGATGCTGACAGGATGTACCCATTAAAGTTGATGAAAACTTTACGGCAGACATATTGTTTTTAGAATGACATGTAAGTTGAAGTTCTATATGCATGTAGATTTACTTTATTATTATTGCAAATAAATGAGTGTTCCCCCACAGAAATGTTGTTTTCACTGCTGTTTCAAATACTGTACTTAAAAAAATAAAAAAACAATAGAACAAGATGACATTTAAATATCAGACGTTATGATAAATGCAGTCAGTGTATACGGCCCTTTAAAAAGATTTACTGGTAATTTTATACTTGCTATAATTTACGCCAAAATTACACTACATGCGGTCCGCTCCGCTCCGCAGGTCGCAGCTGAGCGTCTCAAACTCCAATTTCCACTTCCTCCGCTCAGCTCAGGTCCGCCTGCATGCGCCGCTCCTAGACGCATGCGCGGGATTTGCGGGATTGCACGATAAATCAAGTGATAAATAAGTAAGTCAGAACAAAATTCATTCGGTGGAAGAAGGAGAACAACAGTAGAGACTGCTGCCTTGATCTTCTCTCGTAAATGAGCAACAGGAAGTGATGTATTACATTTCAGAATAAAATACTTTATTTATTTATTTATTTATTGTATTGCGTTTGTAGGCGTAGTCATAAATGATAGTTTGAAAGCATTTTTGTACAAATAAATCCGTATAGAGCTAGGATTAAGTCCGCCCGTGGTGATTTTATTTTGTAAATACGGAAGTTGTGCTCGTTCCTTTTCCTGTTGGTGCGACGTAATCTTCAAAAGTTGACTCCGCACAGCTCCGGCGTCCGGCAGAAATAGAAAAATTTCTAATTTTGACGGACTGCCGTCCGCTCTCCACAGCTCGCCGCCGCCGTGCGGAGCCAGTGTAAACTCTGTCATTGATTATAATGGGTGCGTATTTGCTGCGGAGGTCGGACCGGAGCGGGGCGGAGCCGTAACGCATGTAGTGTAATTTTGGCGTTACATGTCTTAATAACCACATTTTATTTCCAAGTAATAAAATAAATCCATCCATCCATCCATCCATCTTCTTCCGCTTATCCGGGGTCGGGTCGCGGGGGTAGCAGCCTAAGTAGGGAGGCCCAGACTTCCCTCTCCCCAGCCACTTGGAGCAGCTCCTCCGGGGGAATCCCAAGGCGTTCCCAGGCCAGCCGAGAAACATAGTCCCTCCAGCGCGTCCTGGGTCTTCCTCTGGGTCTCCTCCCGGTGGGACATGCCCGGAACACCTCACCAGGGAGGCGTCCAGGAGGCATCCTAACCAGATGCCCGAGCCACCTCAACTGGCTCCTCTCGATGTGGAGAAGCAGCGGCTCTACTCCGAGTCCCTCCCGGATGACTGAGCTTCTCACCCTATCTCTAAGGGAGAGTCCAGCCACCCTGCGGAGAAAACTCATTTCAGCCGCTTGTATCCGAGATCTTGTTCTTTCGGTCATAACCCAAAGCTCATGACCATAGATGAGGGTGGGAACGTAGATCGATCGGTAAATTGAGAGCTTTGCCTTTCGACTCAGCTCTCTCTTCACCACGACAGACCGGTACAGCGCCCGCTTCACTGCGGACGCTGCACCTATCCGCCTATCGATCTCACGCTCCAGTTTTCCCTCATTCGTGAACAAGATCCCGAGATACTTAAACTCCTCCACTTGGGGCAGGACCTCCTCCCCGACCCGGAGAGGGCATGCTACCCTTTTCCGGCTCAAGACCATGGCCTCGGATTTGGAGGAACTGATCCTCATCATCTCAAATAAATCATTAAATAATAAACTATACTATAATAAACTTTATTTGTATAGCACCTTCCTACAATGCCTTGCATTGACCAAGGTGCTTAACAGGACAGAAAATATAAAAACCGGTATAATAAATCAGTGAAAATAGAATAAAAGCAACATCAATAAAAGGAGGCAATGGAAATAAAAATGCTACATACTAAAATACCAAAGTAATAAAAGTTACACACTGAAAGCTTTTTTGAACATCATTAATGATTCAAAAACTATCTGGACTCATTTAACATCTTACCTCTTCATCAATCTGGTTTCAGGAAAAAACACAGCACAACAACTGCTTCTCTGAAGGTTCTGAATGATGTTGTTGAAGCATTGGATGCTAAGGATTATTGTGCTGCACTTTTCTTAGACCTGTCTAAAGCTTTTGACACTGTGGATCATAACATCCTGTGTCATAAGCTCTCAGAAATCGGTTTCTCTGATCACACCATCGGTTGGTTTTCTAACTATCTTTCCAATCGGAGGCAATGTGTTCAACATAACGGTACTTTTTCCAGCTATTTAACAGTTAAAAATGGTGTACCACAAGGCTCAGTTTTAGGACCCACTCTCTTTACAATCTACATAGCTAATGTAGGTCACTGCATCCCTGATGCATCCTTACATTTCTATGCTGATGATACAGTTGTTTATTGCCGAGCTAAAACAGTAGCTAAGGCTTTCCAGTTACTGCAATCCGCTTTTGACATCATCCAGTCAGATTTGTTCCGTCTCAAACTTGTCCTAAATGCTGATAAAACAAAAGGGATGTTTTTTTCAAATAGGAAGGCGGTTCCAGCAGATCCTCCTCTGATTTTATCTTCAAATGGTGTCCCTATTGAGTTTGTTGATTCCTATAAATATCTGGGTATCCTGATCGATTCACATCTCTCTTTTAAACTCCACGTGGAAAACCTAGTGAAGAAACTGAAAGTTAAACTGGGTTTCTTTTTCAGAAACAGATCATGTCTATCACTGAATGTTAGGAAACGCCTTGTGTCTGTGACTTTCCTTCCCTCCATTGATTACGGTGACATTCTCTACATGAATGCTCCTACAAGCACCCTGCGGATGTTGGATGTTGTCTATCATGGTGCACTAAGATTCATAACTGGTTGTGATTATCGTACCCACCACTGCACCCTGTATTCACTGGTTAACTGGACATCATTAACCTCACGCAGACTCTTCCACTGGTACATTTTCATCTTCAAATCACTTCTTGGTCTGCTGCCCTCATACATCTCCTCCTACATGTCTTTGCGTGAGTGCAGCTACAGCGTGCGCTCTCAGGACATGATTACCTGCAGTGTTCCGTCAGTGAGGACTGAACTTGGAAAAAGGGCCTTCTCCTACTCCGCTCCTGCTTCATGGAATATCTTACAAAAAGATCTGAAGCTTTCGAACTTGACTTCTCTAAATGGTTTTCAGAATCTGTTGGAATCCTGGCAAAAACCAATGCAGATTTGTTCCTGTCTTTGATTTTATACATATACCTTATAATGTTTTGCTAGTTTTTTGATACTTTGTTAAAAAATATATATATATTTTTTTTTTCTCTCTTTTTTTCTCTCTTTTGTTTTCTATTGTTTATTGTTTGTTTGTTTATTGTTTATTGTTTAAGGAAATTCTACCATTGCTGTTCATTGTTCTTTAGTTTTAGCAGGTCGCTTTCGTAAATGAGCCCATGAGGTTCAAAATATTTACCTGACTAAATAAAGGTTGAATGAATTCTGCAGTGTTAATTGAATTAACACTGCAGAAATTATTTAAAAAATAAAATAAAAATAAAATAAAGGTTGAATGAATTAAAATAAATTATTTAAAGCTGTTATGCTGATGAATACAGACATCTAGTGGTCAAATGGAGCAACAGCATGGCAAGTTTTGGTTCCGTGCTTTGCTTTCGTCATGTGCCCATAATGCATTGCAGCGCTTCAGTTTTCCAGTAAACAGTTAAAATAACTTTATCGATGCATTTTTAATGAAAAATCTACAATAAACAAAAGAAAAAGACAAAGAAGCAGCCGAAATAGCAATCCTCAACACATTAAACAACTTTTAAATTTTTGGACCATGAGCGAAAGGTGTATTGTAGGAGATGACATCCCGAGCGAATCGGGGTTAAGAGGTAGGAAAAAAATGTATAACAGTTCATGCACCGTTAGTTGGCAGTGTAGTGCAAATATTGCATAACTTGCTGGCTACCAATTGTTGAATTTAAATAGCGGTTTAGAATTAGCTTCCCTTAATTTTCAGAAGACATTTGCACTTTTAAAATTGCGGCCCTAAAAAACTTAATAAGCGCTTTAGAAATTGCGGAACTAATTTATGGATTAGCGTTGCCCACCACTGTCGTTTACCTTTGACAATGGACTGTTGTTCATGTTATTTGTGATTTCCTTGTTTGCTATTGGATACTGTATTTTATAGTTCTACCTAACTGTATTGTTCCCTTCCCTTGACCTTACAAGTGCCTGTTGGTGCTGCCAGGCCAGCACTGTAAATAATAACTTGTTATTAGTGTTTACGCCTGGTTAAATAAAGGTGAAATCTTCTTCTTCTTAAATAAAGGTGAAATAATGGTTCTTGGAGAAAATAGTTCACAGCCAGTTAACATCTTACGGCCACAACATTCTTGAAATGTTTCAATCCGGTTTTAAAACTCACCCCAGTACTGAGTCAGGACTGAAAGTTTTCAACGACATTCTTTTAGCCACACACTCTGGTCACTGTGCAGTTTTAATGCTGCTGGACGTAACAGCTGCTTTTGACACAGTGGACCATCACATCCTCCTGTCCCATCTGGAGAACTGGGTGGGCATTCAGGGTCCTGCTCTACAGTGGTTTAGATCCTAAGCAGAGAAGCTTAGGATGTGTGTTTTGGTTCTGTGGAGTCCTCTGTAGCACTTCTCACATGTGAAGAACCTCAGGGATCTATACTTGGCTCCCTTCTTTTTTCCCTTTATTTACTATACTGTACATGTATCTGGGAAATATTCTCCAGAAACATGGTAATTGTTTTAATTTTTATGCCAGTGACAGCCAAATTTATGTTCCATTAAAACAAGATAAACAGTATTCTGTGAACCAACACCTGGAATGTGGCAGAAGTCAGAGCATGGATGTCACAGAACTTTTTATTTTAATGAGAAAAAGACTGAGGTCTTGTTGTTTAAGCCCAGTGAAGGTTCCAAAGTCCATGCTGATCTGGATCCTGTAACAAAACATCTGACTGAGACAGCAACTAACCTGGGTGTAAGGCTGGACAACTCAGATTAAATCTGTGGTCAAGTCCAGCTTTTATCACCTGAGACAACTGGCCATGGTGAAAGCATTCCTGTCTCAATAGCATTTTGAGATTTTAATCCATGCTTTCATCACAACTTGTCTGGACTATTGCAATTCACTTTATGTCCGTCTGAGCCAGTCATACTGACTCGACTTCAGCTGGTTCAGAATGCTGCTGCTCGCCTTTTAACTGGTACCAAAAAACGTGAACACATCACCCCTGTCTTAAAATCACTACACTGGCTCCCAGTTTGTTTCCAGAATAATTTTAAGGTTATTTTGTTTGTATTCAAATGGCTTCATGATCTTGCCCCACAGTATCTGTCCTTCTCCAGCCGTACATTCCCTCACACTCTCTCAGGTCAGCAGATCAGTGTTGTTGTCCCAATGTCCAACAGGAGGCTGAGCGGTGACCAAGCATTCTCAGTTGCTGCCCCTATAGAACGAGCTACCTTTGCACGTCACACAAGCTGACTCGCTGTTTTTAAATCTTCTCTGAAGACTTTTTTTTTTCTCTTTGGGTTTTAATGCAGCGGGAAATGTTGGTTTTACTGTTTTTAAGTTGTTTGTTTTGAAGTTTTGTGTTTGCTGTTTTGATTTGGTATTACTTTTGTGCTATCTGTTGAGTTTAGTTTTCATGCTTGTATTGTTAGTGTACAGCACTTACCTGGTACTTTGGTCAACTGTGTTGTTTTAAAGTGCTTTATAAATAAAGGTGTATTGTATCATTTTATTGTATTCAGTAAAGGTGAAATAAAGGTGAAATGAAGGTGAAATAAAAGTTAAATAAAGGTGAAATAAAGGTTGGAATTGTTGCTTTTGACCCAAGATTCCTCAGATGTTAATTGTTAGCATTTAGCTGGTATGATGTGACTGCACTTTGGATTTAAAAATAGCATGCCATTACAACAATGTGTTTCAGGGTTGACCCAAAACTGACAAGTTTTTACTGAAGGGCTGCTTTAATGCTCCGGTGAGGAGCAGCCTTTCGCCCATCAACAGCAGAGCTTGAAGGGTTGTGTCACTATTCTGGTTTGATTCATATATTTTTGTGAAATATTATTAAAACTTCCCCAATTACTCTTACAAACCGTCACATGGTGGTATAATTTGAATGGATTTTTTTTATGTTTAAAAGGACAAATAGATGCTTGTATGGTGAGAGAATGGAGTAATATTAATAAAGAAATAACATAAATTGGATAGATAACATAATTTATATTTTCTTTACACACTGTCATATGGTGGTATAATTTGAATGGATTTTTTTTTTATGTTTAAAAGGACAAATAGATGCTTGTATGACCAGCTAAATTTTTTTCATTTGTCAATAGTCAAATACTGACTGCTGTCATGAACTGCAATTGCAATGCATTATTCATAATTGTCTAAACCCATTCAGCACAAAGCATAATTTTGTTTTAAATGCATATTTCAAGACAAAATTAATCAATGTGAAACACAAATGACATTTAATTTGTTGGAATTGACAGAGAAACTATTGATCAAGAAATACCTTGGTTGTACATGTACAGTATTTCTAAAACCCTCAGAAAAAAACTAATATATTCTTAAACTTTCAGAGAGACTGTGAGCATATATCAGCAGTTTAATTAAACAGTCTTTGAAAGGTAATAATAAAGGGAATCTTGATCTAAAACAATTTGTCTAAAACTCACTGTAATGCCCAGTTTAACAGTTTTGATACACCTAGTCGTTTATTTTTCCCAAAAATAATCAAATGTTCTGCTTGGTTAGGACTTGGAAACCTGGAAAAGAATAAAGCATATTCCATTTTCACAGCTCTTCTTGATTCTCTTGACTCAGAGCTTAATTGACATATAACAAATACTTTGTACAAATCTGAACAATTACCAAGCTGAAAAGCTATTCCTACTCAGCCACTGTGGATGATGTGCTCTTTAATCTCTCCAAATAGTGAGCCATTTTAGTACCTATCAATATGCACACCACTGCCCAATTAGCCTCAATTAAGTTTGGAATGAGATACAAATAGGTGGGTCAAAGTAGACTGCTTAATTATCTTAAAGCTGTTTGGAAAATGCTAATTATCTGATCCTTGAAACAGACTATATTTTGAATTACTAAATAGCCATATTTCCTTAAACTGTCATGCTCTAAGCTTCCGAACTGAATATGTTTTCAAAAATATAGCACAAGATAGTGAACAGTACATTTTAAGTCTGAGGCTGTATGCTCCCTCTTCAAATGGAACTTTAAGTTAATTAATAATTTAGTGCAGTCATAAAAAAAAACTGCTTAAGTCTCACACTGAGATACTGGGCTGCTTATTGGCTGAAATTACCATCCGCAAAGTTTGCAGGTTTTGCCAAAATGCATATGAGTAGATGAGACTGCATTGATAATTAGACTCTGACAAACCTGTTTCTTTCATAAACATTTTATTGATGATGTGGTGTAGATTTAGTATTCCTGTGTGTGTTCATGGCCACATTTTTGCTTGCTTGAAATTAAATTTGTTAGCATTTTAAATAGAGGTGTAGTATTTCTATCTTTGATGTTCCTATAGGTCATATAATGCAAAATACCATTACATAACTGCAGAGTATTTAGTGAGATTACACATTTGTCTTGTGGCAAACGCATGAGATCCACTTCTAATTAGTATTCCCTCATTTCTTCAACATGTGCAGAAATGCAGTTACGCTTCGTGATTTGTTATTGGCCCCATAGCATTAGTGCAAGTGAGAAGAACTAAGATAGCCCCGTGTCACTATACAGACAACCAAGATTCGGGCATCTCAAGAGACATGGAGGGGAGTAAATTCATTTGCTGTGGAGCAGATGATAACACAGGTCATCTGCTTGCACAGTGTGGATGGTGGTGCCTCCAGAGGAGCAGAGCAGAAAAGAAGAAAGGAGGAGAAATTAAGTATGAGAGAAGGGAGGATGGTAGAGTTGCAGGGGTGCATCCAAGCACCCCTCACACTGAGCTGGGAGGCGAGATGGAGAAAACAGCCACAGTGGTTGATAAAAGAGCTATTCAGCTGAGAACATCAAGGACCTAATCACCAAAAACAGGCTTGATATTCAGCCAAATCCCAGAGGAGAGTAAACTAGAGAGATAGGGTTTCTATAACCTCTTCATTAGCAACACATATTTATAGTCTGCGTTATGTATATTCATGTATTTCAAAAATAACCTTTAAGTTTATTATTATTATTATTTTTATACAGTTCATGGTTAAAAAGAAAATGGGGGAGGGAAAAAGGGAGAGGAAGATGGAAGAAAAACAGCTTGAGTTGAATATATTTAAGATTACAAAATGCCTTGAGATATTTCATGAGTTGCAACATTCCTGCAATTTCAGTGGTGCAACAAAGTGTGTTTACATTTTAAATCAAATCCAGATAGAAAAGGGATTTTTTTTTTTTGCCTTTGGTACTTAGCCACTGCGAGCAGCTTTAACGCTTCACATTTGACTGCTTCTTGGCCAACAATGTAGAAAAGACTTTTCATATCTCTGTTTCACCTAGAATACATTTACCAATGTATTACGTATTTCAAATTTCAAATGTTTTACTATTTGATCTCTGACTTTCTTTACTCCCATGGATTTCTTTACAAAACATGGTGGAGATTATGACAGTTTTTCACATTTTTTTAAACTAGAAGAAGTCATTTTTGTTGTAAAGACTGCATTATGTTTTGTCGTTAGATTACATTTTAGGGCAGCACGGTGGCGTGATTGGTAGAACTGCTGCCTCTCAGTGAGCAGGTTACCGTGCATGTATGGGTTTTCTCCGGGTACCGTATTTTCCGGAATATAGGTCGCACCTGAATATAGGTTGCAGCTACGTCAAAATGTGGACCGTGTTTAGCTCTGCTGCAAATGTCTGCCACAGGAGTTCACAGCAAGGCTTTTAAGAAGATTAACACTTAAAAACAATTATTTGTTTGATAAAAATTATAGCAAATATGTGTCTGAGCTGAACTTTTCTTTAATAAATGAATAATTTTAGCAGGATAAACACCTAAAAATATATTTGTTAGCTGACATTATTGTAAGAGTGTGTCTCAGTTTAATTTTTGTTAATAAATGATTACAAATCAGCTTATTTTATAAAAAGCCATAAATATGTCGCACCTGAATATAGGTCGTAGGGCATGCAAAAATGATAAAAAGCTGCAACCTATATTCCGGAAAAGGTTTCCTCCCACCGGCCAAAAACATGCGTGTTAGACTGATTGGTAACTCTAAATGTGTGAGTGAGAGAGTGAATGGTTGTTTGTCTCTATGTGTCCCTGTGATGGACTGGAGACCTGTCCAGGGTGTCCCCTTCCTCTCGCACATGGCTGGACATGGACACAATTGACCCCCGCGACCCAAAAAGGAAGAAGCAGGTAAAGATAATGGATGTATGGATGAATTACATGTTGCTCTGTATTTTTATTTTATTGCTGGAAAATGTTATAACAAGGGGAAG
>JBBPBX010050157.1:0-12040 GCA_038048925.1 Garcialebias charrua | reverse complement strand
AAAGTAGAAAGGTTCAAAGAAAGGTAGAAATGTCCGCGTCCGTTCACACAGGTGCTGTACACAGGCTTTGCGCCTGTCGCACTCTGCGTTCAAGAAAGGTAGAAATGTCCAACAAGGCTCGGTGAAAAAAACAGCAGAAAGTAATAAAAAAGGCTTCAAAAAGCAAAAAGTATGAGGAGCAGCGGCAGCCAAGGTGTGCCCGCGTCCACTTCCTCCACAGGTGCTCAGTCACTGACAGATAGATAGATAGATAGATAAGATAGATAAGATAGATAAGATAGATAAGATAGATAGATAGATAGATAGGTAGATAGATAGATAGATAGATAGATAGATAGATAGATAGATAGATAGATAGATAGATAGATAGATAGATAGATAGATAGATAGATAGATAGATAGATAGATAGATAGATAGATAGATAGATAGATAGATAGATAGATAAGATAGATATCTGGAATATGGCTGGAAAAAGGAAATTGAGCATTTAACGAACAGCTGGAATACCAATTAACACTAATTAGGTCAATTGACAACATGATTGGGTATAAAAAGAGCTTCTCAGAGTGTCTGTGTCGCTAAGAAGCCAAGATGGTCAGAGGATCACCAATTCCACCATTGTTGCGCAGAAAGATAGTGCAGCAATACCAGAATGGTGTTCCCCAGCGTAAAATAGTAAAGACTTTTAAGTTATCATCATCAACTGTGCATAACATCATCAAAAGATTCAGAGAATCTGGAACAATCGCTGTGCGTAAGGGTCAAGGCCGTAAACCTCTGCTGGATGCTCGTGATCTACGGGCCCTTAAACGTCTACAGTGCAAAGAGGAAGCCATTTCTAAGCAAGCTCCACAAGCTCAGACGCTTGCACTAGACCAGGGGTCATTTAAAATGGAGTGTGACAAAATGGAAGACTGTTCTGTGGTCAGATGAGTCACGATTTGAAGTTCTTTAAACACTGGGACGCCATGTCATCCGGACCAGAGAGGACAAGGATAGCCCAAGTTGTTATCAACGCTCCGTTCAGAAGCCTGCATCACTGATGGTATGGGGTTGCATGAGCGCTTGTGGCATGGGCAGCTTGCATGTCTGGAAAGGCACCATTAATGCAGAGAACTATGTTCAGGTTCTAGAACAACATATGCTCCCATCTAGACGTCATCTCTTTCAGGGAAGACCCTGCATTTTTCAACAAGATAATGCCAGACCACATTCTGCAGCAATCACAACATCATGGCTACGTAGGAGAAGGATCCGGGTACTGAAATGTCCAGCCTGCAGTCCAGATCTTTCACCTATAGAGAACATTTGGTGCATCATAAAGAGGAAGGTGCAACAAAGAAGGCCCAAGACGATTGAACAGTTAGAGGCCTGTATTAGACATGAATGGGAGAGCATTCCTATTTCTAAACTTGAGAAACTGGTCTCCTCTGTCCCTAGACTTCTGTTGAGTGTTGTAAGAAGAAGGGGGGATGCCACACAGTGGTAAAAATAGACTTGGTACAACTTTTTGGGATTTTTTGACGCCATGAAAATTTGAAACAACATATTTTTCCCTTAAAATGATACATTCTGTTTTTGATACATTCAGCATTTTTGATAGTCACTTGGAAATAAAGCACAATTTTAAATTTAGTTTTAGCTCACTTCCTCACGTTGTTGACAAAAAGTTAATTTGTAAAAACTTCATTAATAGAGATTAGAAATCCTGGCAATGTGTTTTAACTTTCACTTTGCTTTTTTTGGCAACTTAGTTCACTCTTAAACAACTTTAACTTCTCTGTCACTTCATGTGTTTCAGGCTGGCCCAAATACTCTGTAAAACCCACAACTAAGCTAAGAAAACATATTAATTCTGCTGGAAGACTTCCACATTGAAACAATACACACTCCTGATAATGTATATGAAGCTGGTAGATGTTAAGGACTTATTTTACCAATTTAAACTTGAAGATGAATGTTACACATAAACCTCACATGCAGTTTTTCTAAATGCAATACATCCTAACAGTGGGTTTACTCTAGAAACACCCACACGCTCACACACACCTATTCAGTCTGTATTGTTTGTGATTTATGCAAATCCCAAAACGCAAATGGATGACATGTGAGAAATGAAGACAAAATAATTTTGAGCGTGGAGGGACATTAAGTACTAACATGGTGATTTAGCGTTTCTGTGTAAAAATACATCAAGCAGATTTTATTGTGTGTGTTTTTGGACAAAATGTCTAACTTTTGTGGTTAAAAGTGGAAAAGTTACAAAGAATTATATCAATTTCTGTTCAGTATTGGAGATTAAAAAGAAATATAAAAATCCATATGTGACATTAGACATGTTTTATCTCAAACTTTATCAGCAAAACTAACATGCAAGAAACTACAAATTACCGTAAACAGTAAAATACAAAACTGGTTTAAAATGGTCTATTGAGATGAATGGTTTGTAAAATCTATTCTATCATTTAAGACAGATCAATACTAAACATAAACTGGTAAATGTTTGACACAACGTATTTTCCCCATTAATAAACATTTTTTTCAACCTTTATTTAGGCAGGTTAATCCCATTGAGCCTCGAGGACTCATTTACAAGAGAGACCTGGCTACGAACAATGACAACAGCAACAGTAGATTTTCCTTGGACAATCAACAATAGACAATCATAAGAGAGGCATACATATTTTTTAACACGTTAAAACAAAGATGTCAAAGTAGTAAAACAGACAGCTTATAAGGCAGATGTAGAAAATCAAAAACAGGAACATGTCTGCATTGGTTCTTGCCAGGATTCCAACAGATTCTTAAAACCATTTAGAGAGGTCAAGGTTGAGAGCTTCAGATCTTTTTGTAAGATATTCTATGAAGCAGGACATCTCACATCAACATTCTCACCATGAAAAGTAGGTACAATAATTTGTAACGTGTAATAATATAGGAGTTATTGGTCAGTTTACTGACTTACCTATGTTTTGGATGAAAGGTGCGAGCAGGTCTTATCTGCACAAACCTTTCACCAATTCGCGAGTTCACCCCTTTTCCGGTATTAAATTGCTTTAACTGTGACTAGGAAAAATTGTAATTTCACGAGAGACTTCAACTTATGTTGGTCCACCAGAAAATAGACCATTTATTGAAATAATCATAAAATTACAATAAACATATGTATCGATATTAGCTCTGATCTACTAAACTACGTTGACAAGAATTCAAATTAAAACAAACAGACAGTTAGAAGCTTTCTGTTGGCACATTACTTAGTTTCACTGTGTTAAGAAAAGGAAGAAATAGACTGAAAGATAAAAGATTGAAAGCTAAGTCAACCGAAGTTGATTATTTTGAGCAGACAGGGTGGCACTTTCCCATACAGGTCTCAGCTGGGCTTCTCACACGTTCAGGACACAATCAACGCCTCGTTACCTGTCGACGATACGTCTTGGAGATAAGAGTTGAAGTTTGTGGACACTAACGGACTGTGTTGTCCAGTTCACGTCCAGATGACCTCCGCGCGTGTGAGCTGATTCAGACGAGCAAGAAGCGCGCTTCTCCCGGCAGGAACAGAGCCAGCTACTGGCTGAACTTTCAAAATAAAACTTCAGAAAACAAATTCTTTCAGGAGATGAGTGAGTGAGTTACAGTAAGCTTTACTGTAACTCCAGCTGAAACGTGGGTCTAATTGACACAATGACCGGAACGTTCCCAGCTTTTTCCAGAGGAGAAAACCAGTTGTTAGAAACTTTTCTCCTTCGACACTCAAGTGAAAATGCAGGAAGTGTCCCTTTAAGAAGGGGGTGTGACTTAGTCACATACTTCCTGCTGATTGGCTGGTTTAACAAAATAAAAGATGGAAGTTTGATTCCATAGGCAGAAATGTCTCTGACGGACAACAGGAAAACTGTTTACAGAATCGGCCAGATGGCCTGGCCTGTGAGCACAGAGAATATTATGGCTAACTTTCACAGACAAAACAGAGAAGGAAGTAACAGTTTTTTACCCTGACTCGTGCCTTAGATTCAGAGCCTGCTTGTTCTGCAGAAATAAAACCAGCAGAAGGGTCAAACTCATGCAAGTAACAGATCATCATTAAATGACAAAATATACTGTAGATCAATTCTGAATTAACACACAATAAAAAGAAAGTTCAATCTGATTAATTGGTGTCCATTAATTCAAAATAATTGTAACCAAAATGGTGTCCACTTGTCTCCTTGAGAGCTTCAAGAAAGTGTAACACTTAGAGTTTCGAAGAGATGCAGAGAGGTGTACTTGAAGGTCAAGCATGAAGGCCTGTATCACTACACGTAAGATGGACGTTCAGCCTAGCAGAGATAATTATCATCAGACAAAACTAGCAAACATAGAAATGGCTGTCGCTCGGTCAGTTTGGTGTTCCAGTGTCTTGGAGAGGGAAGGAAGAGCAAAGATCTTTATCTGGATGGAGCTAACCCTGAATGGATCTTACAGGTTGGAGGCTTGGCTTCTTCACCAAACCAACTTAAAATCTCATTAAAACCCAATTAAGCAAAACAATAATCTACGACAAATTAAATCGATTCACCCTCATGTTAACAATTAAAATAGATCATTTAAACAAAATGAAACGTGATCTTTAGTAACATTTGTCCCCCTTGGTGGGTCTGAGTCCGTTCCCAGGCTTGTGGACCACCGGAGTGATCATGCTGAGCTCAGCGGCAGGGAAAACCCTTCAGGCCCAATACAGTAAAAGAGACAAGCTGGGAGCGGTCCAGAGCTGGACCCAGTCCTCTTTCAGGGAAACGGTTCATGTGATGAACATGAGAGGCCTGTGTGTGAAATTTAGAAGCAGCTAATTGCTGGGATGGTAACAGATTCAACAAATAAAGCAAATAGTTGCAGAAGCACATGGTAGTGATTAGGCCACGCTGATACACATCTTCTCCAGTTTGTTCCTCTGACCTTCTCCCACTCAAGTGCACACCCACTAAGATGTTTGGAAAAATGATGCAAAACAGGCATCTACAGATAAGCATCTAATAAACACGCGCTGTAAGAAAGAAACACGTGCGGTAGTGACGTCACAAAGGTGCGGTGAGCGTGCATGCACACACTGTTGTCTTCTCAAACATTTAATCATGGCGAAACACAGCTGCCGCTCAGACTATTAATTTAAATCTATAACAGATACTGTATTTAGAATATTTGAAGACTCATGAAGTATGGAGGACGGAATGTGACAAAATGAAATCAATAAAAACAATAATGAAATGAATCATTTAATTATTAAATACATAATTAAACAAACAATTAAATTATTAAATACATCAATAAATATACAATTAAATTATTAAATACACAATTAAAATTATTTAGCATAATTATTTATGTCAGGATTTATTCAATTATTTAATTTTGTCACATTCCGCCCTCGTGTGTCACCATGGAATTGTGTTAACTGTCAGTCTCACGCATCAAACTCAGTGGGTGGGACTAGGGCGGGGCTAATGCTATGTTTCACGAACATTACCCCAAGTTAATATAATATCTCTTACCTTGCACACAGGTCAGGGGTTTGTGATCCACAGGTGCTACATTGGGCTGTAGGTCTGACTCTGTGGAGCCTTAGAGAACTTCTTCACTTAAATTTACTGCTTGTCGTTAAAATGTGTCGTCTTCTTTGCATTCATGGTGTGGAAAACAGGTTTCATCCAAATACTGTACATGTAAACACAATTATCGCTTCCTAAAGTTTCGGAATATATTTTCTGGCCTGTGTGGATCAATCGATTTTTCTGTGGTTGATTTGTCTTTGCTTGCTGTGAGGAGCAGCCAATCAAGCGTCAGGGTTAGGGTTAGTCCCGCCCACTGAGTTTGATGAGTGAGGCTGTTTTTCATGGTGGCACTGAAAGGTGACAAGATTAAATAAACATATCATGAAATACCGTATTCGCCGGAGGAAAATACGCTCCGGTGTTTAATCCGCTTTGTCCAATTATTAACAATAATCAAGAAAAAAACGTACACAATACGCCTCGGAGTTTAATACGCGTCATCACCACGCGACGCGTCAGCGCCTCATTTGCCCTAATCAAGATGGCGGCGACAGAAGCAAGCGAGTACGAAGATCTTCACAAGGAAACACGGTAAAACAATTATTTCTTTGCGAGAAAAAATATATTTCTTAGCTGACTTCATAGCAGACGGGCTCCTGAGCTTAACGAAATGTTCAAATCAGCTGGATTTAAAAAAAAAGTTCGCTGAATTTTAGGCAGGCGCCAGGCGGGTCAAACCGGACGCTTTCTTTCTTTAAATTTAGCTAAATAAACGCTTAAAAAATATATTTCTGAGCTGACTTAATAGTAGACGTACTCCTGAGTTTAACGAAATGTTCAAATCAGCTGGATTAAAAAAAAAAAGTTCGCTGAATTTTAGGCAGGCGCCAGGCGGGTCAAACCGGACGCTTTCTTTCTTTAAATTTAGCTAAATAAACGCTTAAAAAATATATTTCTGAGCTGACTTAATAGTAGACGTACTCCTGAGTTTAACGAAATGTTCAAATCAGCTGGATTAAAAAAAAAAAGTTCGCTGACTTTTATGCAGGCGCCAGGCGGGTCAAACCGGACGCTTTGTTTCTTTAAATTTAGCTAAATAAACGCTTAAAAATATATTTCTTACCTCACTATAGCAGACGGGCTCCTGAGCTGAACCAAATGTGAAATCAGCTGGATTTAAAAATCCGCGGTGTGGTTTATGAGTGGTATCTTGCAAACAAAAACAGCGAACCTCACAGCTAATAGCAGCTACATCCACAGCAGGGAGCGGGCAGCGACAGAGTCAGTCCGACCAAAGGAGGCTTTTTTCGGACACAGCAAGTAGAAACTTCTGGAAGTGGCCCCTCTTCCTCTTCACTCTCTGAGTCCTCTGCTGGCTGCTGCCTACAGCGCCTCTATAGCGGCCGAAACTGGTACTGCACCATTTTCGCCAAAAATGAAAAACGAAGAATCAGAGCGAAAAATGAGTCTAAAAATATGGGAAAAAATCCATAAATAATACTCTTCGATGTTTAATACGCTGGACATTCAAATTAGCAAAAATACTGCGTATTATAGACCGGATTTTACGGTAAATGTTAAAAGGTCAATTTAATTATCTAATGGTGTATTTAATAATTTAAAGGAGACCACATATAGGTCTTTAAAATTTTTATGTTATGTCTGTGTGCTATCTTGACAATATTAATTCATTTTAATACACAAAATAATTCTTAGATAATTAATTATACCCTTTTTAATTCTGCCATTTTTAACTTTCGTTTTGAACGACCGGTTTCTTGAAGTCCACGCCCTTCAACGATCTGTTTACGCCCTCTGTAACAGCCAGTATCTGTAATGTGTTGTTGTTTTAAAATTAGCTCTTTTTTTATTACTCATTTGACTTACTGTTAGTGTTAGCTTAAAGTCCATGACCCACCATGTTTTCAAATTGCATCGCCATTAATATTTATTAGTTTATTTAAAAATAATACAGGAGCGTTTATTTATATTGTAGAGAAATAACGCTAAATGTGTTATTTCATGATTTATAGCAGATTTTAGCAGAAGCTCCGGGAAGATCTGCCCCTCTCCAAATATGGGCATTCACATCACTAAAGATTCCGCCTTGGAGTTACAGGCGGAGTTATAATAAGCCTTCATCAACTTCCATGACCGCTGCTCTAAGAGAGGAAAAAAAAAGAGAAGCGGTCGCTCACTGATGTCTGTCATATTCTGAGCAGCATCCACGTAGACATACTAGTTTAATTCGCTTGATCGCGACAAATTCATTAATTTCCGCATCGGCTTTTTATTCTCTCCCCTGACCAGACAGGTCGGGATACAGAAAGGCAGCCGCGGCGCGGAGCTCTGAGCGCGCGTGCTCTCCCGTGCTTCCCCGTGCTCCAGCAACAAGGCTGGGACAGAACCGAGCCCCGGCACGAACTTCAAAGCTGACGCAGCGGAACGGGGAGCCAGGGAGAAGACGGGAGAAGCCGCGCGGCTCGCTCCTCTCTGGGCAGAGGAGAGGAGAGCAGCCAGCAACAGTCGCAGCGGTGTTATATCTTATTAAAAAGGTCTATAAAATAAATAAAAAATAAAAACAGAGCACTGGTCCAGCTGTACACAAAAATGCACCAGGAAATATGCAGTTTTACTCTCACTCTCATAAACCTCCATGGAAACTCATCCCTTCCTTCTGGGTGGAGACGTGACAAAAGTCACTCCACACTTCGACACTTTTCGGCCGCGTTTCCGGATTCATTCGGGACTCGGTTGTTTTTTTGTTTTTTTTTTAACCCTCGCCTGGCCCAAATGCAAAAATGAAAATAGACGAAATATTCTACTACAGTAATAGTTCAATATGGTGAATTGTTACTGTCATGGTGGGTGTTGTCCTTTAAGATAACTTACCGAAACCCGTCTGAGCGCGCCGCAATTTGCTGCTCCTTTTAGCATGAGACCACCCGAATCCGAAGCTAATGTTAGCTTGTTCCTCTTCCGGTGTTCGCCAGCTCCGCTCGTTGCACGCGGAGATTTTGGGAGTTATCGCTGTTCCAGTCAAGACAACACAAAGTTCACCAAGTGTCTCCCGTAAATTAATCCGTAAGGAGAAGGTCCTCGCTGTTGCAAGGCTGCTGCGAGGCTGAAACGAGGCTGTACAGTTGAAGCTCCGCTCCATCGCGCCAGAAGAGGGTCCCGTTGCCGCCGGTCCCTACGCCGGGGGTCCGCTCGTTTAATTTTTCCCGGCTGCGCGTTGGGAGCGATCGCAAATACACTAAAAATTGAACTAAAACATAAAAATAACAATTATACTTTATTTATAAAGCCATTTAAAAAAACCACAGCTGCAACAAAGTGCTGTACACATGAAATTAAGAACATATAAACAAAAGATGAGATGAAATCATGAAAAACAACAGTCATGTGTTTAATACTGAAGTGGGTGGAGCATCACCAGGGGTTGCTAGGTGAGGGGCTGGACTCAGGTTTGAGGTGGTTGGCTGCGGTTTGTGACGTCACAAACCGCAGGAAGTGGGAAACGAAGTGTATTTATCAAAGATAAATAAATCTACTTAGAGTAAATAAACCACTGGGTGCATTTTTTTGGCCTTAGGACTGTTTTTTTATGAAGTAAATACCCAAAGTTGAGTAAAAAAAACATTAAAAAGTGAATTTTGAATATGTGGTCCCCTTTAATTGTATATTTAATTATGTATTTAATAGTTAAATGATGCATTTAATTGTTATGTATGTCTTACAAATGTATTTCATAATTATGATGGAGCTTTAGGGCCATAAGAAAAAAAATTTGCATTGCCATGCTAAGAAATATTATTTTAAAGCCATGAAATTGTGAGAATAAAGTCGTACGAGTCTCTTTTTTTTCCCCAGCTCTTTTTTATTTATTTATTTATTTTTCTGAGTCGGATCCATGACACGACCTGTCAGTCAATCAGCAAATGACCAATCCAAAGCTAAATGCTCCTCACCTGCAGAGCTGCTGCAGCCCATCAGAGCGTACCACCTTACTGTGAGGAAGTTCAAAGGCCTGACACTGATGATAATCTGATGCTGATGTGCTAACAGATTAACTATCTCCTTATTTGTAAAACCAAAACCAAAGTATAACTTAACAACATGCTCAACATTCTTCATTTCACCACAGTTAATATGCAGTAAACCTGCTTTATTATGTCGAAGTTCAGATAATATTACGACTCATTTACCTGTAGCTTCGGCTTGGTCATTTACTGACATGCCTACTCGATTGATTGACAGGTCGCGTCGTGCATCCGACTCATGGAAAAAAATTAAATAAACGAGAGCTGAAATAAAAAATAAAAAAAACGTCTTGTACAACTATTCTCGTAATTTTACAGCTTTGAAATTTTTTTCTTAGCGTGGCCCTAAAGCTCTGTCGTACATAAAGATGCTGAGAGAGCTTTTTTATCAGAGTCCACTGCGTTAATGCCTCACTTAAAGCTGCAGCTACCCTCCAAGTCTAAACTGTTATCTTATCAAAACAAAAGATTCTTTGAATATTGAGATCCAGAGAAACACCCTCAAGCTAGTGTGTGTGTGCGTGTGTGCGTGTGTGTGTGTGCGTGTGTGTGTGTGTGTATGTGAAAGAAAAGGAAAACATTTCCGAGTAAGTCTCAGTGAGAGGGCCTGAGGGAAACTCAAAACACTGCTGTCATTCTCTCCATGTCGTGTTTCCTGCCAACTGACTCTGGCCTACAAGAAACACTTTTGTTTCTTGTAAATTTTGTCCAGAACGAGGCGTGTGACACTCGGCCCGTGTGCTGCAGGATGTGGAGCTCCATCTGAAGGAGTTAAAGCAAGAAACATCAGGCTTTCTTTTCTGCTCACTTCACACTGGATCTGTTGTTAAGTGAGATTTCTTAGAGACGAATAGTTTAACGCAGAGTTACCGTATTTTCCAGTCTATAAGTCACACCTTTTGCCTAATTTGCATGCCCTGCAACTAATAGAGAGGTGAGACTTGTTTATGGATTGTTTCCCATATTTTTAGACCAATTTTTGGCTCAGATATGACCGTTTTTCATTTGGGCAAAAAATGGTGCAGTACCACTTTTGTCCGCTAGGGTACACCGACCGTTCCCACCTAATGTGTCCGACGGCAGGCTCCTCTGGTCGGACTGACTCTGTCGCAGCCCGGCCTCCTGCTCTGGAGCTCTGACACTTCCAGAGAGTCCACCGACCGTTCCCAGCTCATGTGTCCAAAAGCAGCCTCCTCTCGTCGGACACACTCTGTCTCTGCCCGGCCTCCTGCTCTGGAGGTAACTACTGTTAGCTGTGTTTGTTAGCAAAAACGGTTACTATTTATCTAAATAACTCATAAACCAGACAGCAGATTTTCTTTAAACTTACAGAAAGTAATTACTTGGTGGTCATTTACAAACTGTTAGCTGTTGGAATTGTTTGAGATAAAATTTGATGTTTTATGAGCGTAAATGTGTTGCGGTTAGCTACAATGTTTTTCCGGCTACTATTTATCTAAATAGCTCATAAACTACACAGCAGATTTTTTTTAAACTTACAGAAAGTAATTACTTGGTGGTCATTTACAAACCGTTAGCTGTTGGAGTTGTTTGAGCTAAAATTAGATTTATTTATAATTTATTTTCGCAGTGTGCGTGACCAATTGGAAGACGTCAAAGCGAAACAATTTAAATCCAGCAGATTTGACCATTACGTGAATTTATTAAGGAACGGTTAAGCTAAGACACATCTTTGCTATAATTTTCAGCAGACAAATAATTGTTTTTACCGTGTTAATCTTGTTAAAAGTCCTTCCGTGCATGCTTCTGTGGCCGCCATTTTCAGCAGGGCAAATGATGCGCTGACGCGTCGCATAGCGGTGACGCATAATAGATGCGACTTAAATAAAGGTGCGACACGTTTATGGATTTTTCCAATTTATTGCCAATAATTGGACAAAGCGACTTATAGAAAGGTGCAAGTTATCAGGCGGAAAATACGGTAAATAGCCTTTTAGAGTATGTCTCGATTTGTTTCTTTTTGAATCTTCCATTTTTATAAGCTTTTGTGCATGCAGGTGCACATTTTCCATGAAGTGTATGCATGCTACATATGGTTGAAATGCTGGAAATCCATGGCTGTGGATGTCAAATGCATCAGCAAGAGATGAAATATTAGGTGGTTCCACTGATTTATGCAGCATTTCAAAGACTTTGACAGGCTGTTTACTCGACTGCTCTAAGGAAACAATGAGGTTTCTAGGTAAAATTTACTGGTATACATACACACGCACACATGGACCGAGCTCAAGACCACCCACATTTACCGCCTGTCGCGGCACCATTTTCAAGACTTTGAGTTTAAAATTCAGCTTTTAGAAAAGTTGGTTTCCAAACTCTAATCATGGGTTTTGCAGGAAATCAGAGTCCCAGCCGGTTGGTCTGCTGGTCCCAGAGTTCAGTTTTCTGATTTAAATACCAACAGGAGCCATGGGGATTGTAGAAATGTGAATTACAAAATACTACTA
>JBBPBX010050156.1:13680-25090 GCA_038048925.1 Garcialebias charrua | reverse complement strand
TACATATTTTATTAAAGCAACAATAATCAAGTTTGATCATGAAATAAAGAAACATGTACTTGGGAACCAGTACAATAAATTCTCTCAATAAAAGTTAATGAGACTAACTCGAAAGTATAGACAAAATCATATTTTTAACACGCACTAAAATACGTACGTTCAGTGCAAGTGTATGTTATACATGAACACAGAATTTTAATTAAGTCATCTTTTTAAAAATTCTTAAATTTATAAAGTTGTACATTTTCTGTGACGCGGTTAGAAAAATAAAATAATAAAAAAATAAGCTTCAAAGATATTTATTGTCAATATTGTGCATCTGTATTATTCTAATTTTATGTCCACTAAAATTGCAGCACAGAAAAGCCATAACAATAAAGAAATACATTATATAAAAACTGGAGCGTGAGATCGATAGGCGGATAGGTGCAGCATCCGCAGTGAAGCGGGCGCTGTACCGGTCTGTCGTGGTGAAGAGAGAGCTGAGTCAAAAGGCAAAGCTCTCAATTTACCGATCGATCTACGTTCCCACCCTCATCTATGGTCATGAGCTTTGGGTTATGACCGAAAGAACGAGATCTCGGATACAAGCGGCTGAAATGAGTTTTCTCCGCAGGGTGTCTGGACTCTCCCTTAGAGATAGGGTGAGAAGCTCAGTCATCCGGGAGGGACTCGGAGTAGAGCCGCTGCTTCTCCACATCGAGAGGAGCCAGTTGAGGTGGCTCGGGCATCTGGTTAGGATGCCTCCTGGACGCCTCCCTGGTGAGGTGTTCCGGGCATGTCCCACCGGGAGGAGACCCAGAGGAAGACCCAGGACACGCTGGAGGGACTATGTTTCTCTGCTGGCCAGGGAACGCCTTGGGATTCCCCCGGAGGAGCTGCTCCAAGTGGCTGGGGAGAGAGAAGTCTGGGCCTCCCTACTTAGGCTGCTACCCCCGCGACCCGACCCCGGATAAGAGGAAGAAAATGGATGGATGGATGGATTATATAAAAACAACTATTAAACTTTGGTTTTTGTTTCTGCCTACCATAATATCTGGTGGAAATACATTTCATAAACAATATTAGACATACAACCTTACCATCTACATTTTAAAATTGTGTAATAATATTATGATCACAGTTATATTAGTTGCAGTGCAAACCATAAAATAATCTTGACATAAATATGTTTTCCCCTTACTTACCTTGTTTCCAAAACCTGAATGGGAGTCTCCCCAAATTCACTACTTCTCAGACCTTCCCCAAAGTCATCATCTCTGCATAAAAACATATAATGTAGTTCAAACAATAATCAGATATTCTTTTCAACACATTTATCACACAATGACAAATTTATCTAACATATCAAAGCATTTAGGATGATTTAAAAAATAGCATCAAACAGCCATCTTCCATCCTGTTCTGCTGCTAGAAGTAAAATTTGAACTTTTTACGCTCTCCTTTCATCCTGCTTCACTGCAGGCTCATGTCCGCAGCAGACAACAAACTCGTCCACCCCACCGCAAGTTTTACAGATTTTATTCCAAAAATTAATGATTTTTGAGGCCCTTTATACAGGTAAACGTCCAAAGAGGTTGACATGTATGCATCAACAACATATATTGTGTAGTACAACTAACAGACTTTTCGATTATGACCACCAAATGATCAGCAGACAATATGCTAATTGCTAGTTCTTGTGATCATGCCTATCTCACACAGACAGCGCAGTTACAGTACTTTCATCATATCTGCTTGCTGATCCACAAT
Source organism: Garcialebias charrua (assembly GCA_038048925.1). Lineage (NCBI taxonomy): Eukaryota > Metazoa > Chordata > Actinopteri > Cyprinodontiformes > Rivulidae > Garcialebias > Garcialebias charrua. The sequence goes on along the minus strand of JBBPBX010050156.1, from coordinate 23,338 downwards.
ACAATAAGTTAGGATAACTAAATGTACGTATCGAAACAATACTGAGGTTGAATGAGTTAGCTGCTGCCATTAGCATCACGTCAGCTGTAGGCCGGAAAACGGTTTTAGCCTGTTGTAGATAATAACATGGCATTTGCGCTATCACATGATTGAAGCAAAGACACTTACTTTTCAAGCAGGAAAGTTGCTAACTCTGCATCGCTTGGCAATCCTTTGAGCACTCGAAGCTCTCGCCACCTCCGCCATCTTGAAACAGCTACTGTTTGAGACGGGAGCGTGCCCGGCTGCGCGCTGCAGCTGGGAGAGGCGGGGGGAGGGCGGGGGAAGCTCGTTCATGAAAATAACTCTGTTTTTATTGGCTGGTCAAAAACGGCCCGCTCTGGTTTTTATAAATGCTATTTTAACCACCGGGAGACGCCAGAGGAATATAGTATTTCTCAAAGATTACCTGTTTACCATCACTCTGTCAAAAAATAGTGACAGAGAGAAGAAATATGTTTATAAAAAAAGCTACATACTGCAACTTTAACATGTGATTATTTTGTTTGGCTTTTTACTTTATTTTTACCAGTGCTTTACAGCACCCTTTTAGATATGATATATGTGGACTTTTACAAATTTAAAAATGCTCTAAGAATGTCACATTTATAGAAGTGGTCCTTTTTCTTTCATAATGAAATATTTGTCTACCGGTACATCAACAAATATTAAAACGTAGAATTATTTGAAGTTTAATCGAATCGAACCGAATCGCTTTTACACTGCACCGAATCGAACCGAATCGCTTTTACACTGCATCGAATCGAATCGTTCCGTTTTTACAATAAATTGTTTTTGAATCGAATCGTAACCCTTGTATCTAGATGTGAATCGAATCGTCTGTCACACAGAGATGTACAACCCTAGTGTTTACGCTGTTGTTTGTTCTCGTCATGTTTTTTCTAAATCAGCAGTAAACTCTAGACCAGGGGTCACCAACACGGTGCCCGCAGGCACCCGGTCGCCCCAAGGACCATTTGAGGTGCCCTCGGACCTGTTCTCGCTACTAAGCTGCATTTAAAATGTCATTTTATTCAGTTGTTATTATTTTTTTGTATTTATATACGAGGCTAGCCTGTATAAATAAAGGTTGAATGAATGAATGAATATATATTTTAAAATGTCTATCTTAAAAATATGTTCTTAAAAATATGTTTATTTTATTATACTTTTTTTCAATTTACGCTTTGTTATTTTCGAAGACTTTATCAAACTTGTGCCCTTTGTATGACTCCGTACCCACGAAGTAGCTCTCAGTTTCAAAAAGGTTGGTGACCCCTGCTCTAGACCATATAAAAATGCAACATATACAGAGTAGAGTCCAACACACAGCAATTCCGCTACCCGGAGACTCTACAAATAAACAATCAAAATAGGGCCAACAGGCCTAAGGCACCACAACTTGTAAACATCCCAAGTAACTAGGCTTGAAAAAAAACTGAGGGACCAGTGAGCCAATAATAAAAAGTAAAACAGTCCTTGCCATTCTTCAAGTGTTGAGGGCTCCACCGTCGCCTCCAGCTCAGGGGCTTGGTCACCGGAGTGCCTCTAGGTCTGGCTGGGTGGGCGTGCCATTGCTGCCTTCATTTCCGCAACTAGGCGTGTTACGAGTGACTCGTTGTCCACATCCTCGTTGTAGACTTTTTCCGGATCCACGCAAAAGACCTTCTTTACGTGTTCGGTGTCAGTTGCTTGACAGACTGCTTTCCTCTTCATTGGTTTAGACAGGGCCTCTTTGATTGTGGCCTCTGAGAGCTTGCAGTCGGGACTTTTCTTTGCCTTGTAACCCTCAAAGGTGTGGTCTATTATAGCCCAATATTGCACAGCCACTGCGAAGAGATCTGGATAATTCTGAGCAGAGAGCCTTTCATTCCCGGCAAGGGCTAGGACCTTCATGAAGGGGAACTTATCGCCGTATCGGTCTTTAAGCTCCTTTTCCAACTGGAGAAATGCTGCAGACTGTACTCCAATCCCTGGCAGTAGAACAGCCCACGTAAGGGTGGAACTGAAGAACCTGTGAATGGTCACGTAGGGGGTCATGTCGGTGAAGCGCGCCAACATGATGATTTGGTTCAGCATTGCCCTTCTGGTTCTACGGCAACTTTCGGCTTCACGGAGTTCCATAAGAACGGTCAGGAGCCTAGGTAAGCCAACTTCGCCGGCAAGCCAAGATGCTGCTTCCGCGTACCCGAGTGCCATGTCGATGGACACAGCGGGCACAGCGGCATTTTTCTTTAACTCAAGATACATCGCGTTAAACCTCGCTGTGACTTGAGTGGTTGGTGCCTTTGAGGGATTCTTGATGATATAGTACATGAGTGTCAAGGCCATTTTCAAGACACGGAGAATTTGCGGTGGTGAGAGCCTTTTGTCAGTGTTGCCCCATTTGGGCTCGCCCTTATCAGGGGTTGGTACACCTCGTTGGTCTTGAACTCGTGACCTGATAGCTTCAAGGTGATAAAGCTGGGGGAAGTAAACCAAGAGGGTTGTTATAAGCATCGGGATCACTCCGCCCTTCGAACTGATTATTGCTGATTGCGGGTCTTCTATGGAGCGTGCCAAGTATGACTGCGCCTGTTCGGATGGCTGGAGTGCGATTTCCATGTTTATTCCTTCTTCGATTTCTAGTGTAGTCTCCATTGTAGGGTCGTGTTTTTTTCCCTTTCTTCTTTTGTGTTTCTTGGATTTGTGCTGTGTTTTTTGTTATGTGCAACAACAAAAAAAAGCAATATATGGGAAAAAAAATAAAAAATCTGTCTCTGTGCCTTTATTTTGCTCGTTGTATTAACATTAAAGGATAAATCTGGCTCTAAACAGCAATCACAAGACCCGTGAGTAGCCCAGCCACTCAAAACGGCGAATTAATGAATCTGGAGCGACCCGAGGTCACTCTGACGGCATTTCGTGCGAACAGAGTCCCGGAGATTAAACCAGGCCACTACACGGCACCACAACCCCGGAGCACTACAGTGAGCGAGCGGTGTCTCCAAGCCAAGGCTGGGGCTCATATGCTCGGAGCGGCGGGAGGAAGGTGGGGAAGGGCGAGCAAGCTATTAGGCACTCATAAATCTTTCCTTGTTCGTGTGGGACTATGTGCTTTTCACTTACATGTACAACCGTTGCAAAAAAAATGTACAACAGTAATTTTTACGTTTTTAGTTTTAGCTGCTAACACTATGAACCGCAGCTAAACCACGGTAAAAATTAGCCCACCCAGAAATGTACAGCACTCAGTCAAGGTATAATTTAGCGTAACCAAATTGCAGACATTTTGTGAGAAAAGGGAGATCTGCTCACCTAAAAATGAAGGCACCTGTTGACTGCGCGCGTGTGCGCCCCAGTGGAGTAGAACCTCTGAACGGCTCCACGTTGTCAGGCCAAACTTCCAACTCTCGCATCGGTGGTCACCAAATTGTTACGGTTCAAAAGTTGAAGGAAGCTCTGAAACGAATGTGCACGTTATTTGCAGGTTTATTGTACATATAAGAAGAAATTTTGCAGCTGCAAACAGATCTCACTCCGATCACAAAAGTCCACACACGAGTCTTCAAAAGCTGGGCTATGTTTATATACCCCCGGATGTCGTCATCGCCTCGTGGACCCTGGAACCGCCTTGGAACTGCATCGGGACCGCCCTACACTACCACGTAGCCAGCTTTTCAGCCAATAAGCTATCAACTTGATGTAAACATAAGTGTCGGGGCTGTTGATTGGTGCAGGCGTGTAACTGAAAAACTCTCCCCTATTGAAAACAAAGCCCAGAAGAAAAAGGTTCCACCTTGGATATATTTCACATTATATGGCAGGATTTAAGTGAACACAAATCTTAGAACATAATAGGTGTAATACTGATAGAAATATATTTCAATAGTACTTCTGTGATTTTATGAATTTATTTTTCCTTTTGTAAAGCACTTTGTGACTCTCATGTCTGTGAAATGTGCTATATACAGGTAGTCCCCGAATTACGAGCGCTCTGATCTACGAGGTTCCAGACTTACGAGCTGGCGAATTTTTGGAAAAAACGCAAAAAATACTGAGTTTTCATGTGTTTTTTCACCACAGTTAGTTAGCTAAACATATGGACACACGTTTCCGATCATTTTTATGCACTCATAAGCAGTTTTTTGATGAAAAACGAGTGTTTGTAGTCGCGCTAGCGAAACCGTTCCAATTTACGAGCGAAATTCCGGACTTACGAGAGACATGGCAACCGTTCCAAATTACGAGATTTCCGGTTTACGAGCGCCTCGTTGTAACGGATCTCGCTCGTAAATCGGGGACTACCTGTATAAATAAAACTTACTTACTTACTTACTAACAGTATAAAAACTCATTTCTTAAATTTTTTGCCCAAAATTTTTGAAAAGTAGATGCCATTTCCTGCATTCTGGTGTATTTTAACAAGTTGTTAAACATCTATGTTTACCTACATGTAAACATTTGATTCAATAACTATTTTAGAGACATCTCACAAAATAAAGTCATGTCCTGTGGACAGATTAAAAAATTGTTGAAATTATTATTGATCATGCATCAGGATATTTTAGAGACACTTCATTCAACTAGTTCATATAGACATCATCCTGTTTTTAAACTCACTCCTGTGGCTAAGATAATGAAATTAATGTGACAATTTATCACAGTGACTTTAGGGTGCAATTGACTTTTATTTTGTTAATTTCTATTTAGTTTTATTTGTAACACAACATGCCATTTTACTAAACAATGGTGAATCTCAACTGCACATATAAAAATAAGAATATTAACTTTACCCAATGAACAGGTGACATTTTAATAACCACCAACAGTGAATTTAGGAGGGGCTTTTTAGTTTTCTGATTTAGTGATAGAACATCAGCCATCACTGATTTTAACTATTTTACTTTCCAGACAATGTGTGTTACCTGGGCTCTTTCTCCTCTACAGCATAAGGAAACATTTGCTCTTTAACGACTTTTGGCTTTAGGAAAAAATACATTTATTAACATATCCCAATAAAACCTTCACCAAAGCCACCTGCAGACTGATGGGCAAATTCCCATGACCCCTCAAGGACCATAGTAAGTGTAAAGAGCTGATCCAGTGTTCCAGAGCCAGAGCCGTATTGTTTCTCATGGGATCTGAGGTTCAATCAACGATCGGACTCACTTCTCCATTACCCCTGAATAGACCTTACCAGGGAGGCTAAGGTGAGTTATGCCCCTATAATTGGAGCACACTCTCCAGTCCCCCTTTTTGCAGAGGGAAACCACCACCCCAGTCTGCCAACCCAGTTCTTCATTTATTTGTTTATTTTTGTTAGACTTATTTTTATATTTAAACAAACTTCATGATTTTTTTTTTTACTGATTTTATACTAAATAAATCAGTGTACTTGATACAAATTTTTAGTTACAAACTTTAGTGCTGCGGTCATTTGCAGACGTTTTTTTAAACACAAGTATTTTTATTTGTTGTTTCATTTTTGAACATGGAACAAGATAAAACGTAAAGCAATAAAACAATCCCCTCCCTTCCCCACCCCTCCCACATTGGATCAGTCAAAACTACATAACAAGTTAAACAGACACCAACATGCTCCCAACAAACAATATAAATGGCCGACAAATGTCCCAGAACCACTGCACAGAGCCCTTTAAAGTGTATCTCACCTTCTCTAAATGAATATGACAGATCACCTCTCTTAACCAATGTACATATGATGGGGGGGGGGGGTCCTTCCAGTTACATAATATTAGCCTCCTAGCCAGAAGAGAGCAAAAGGCAATCACATCCTTCTCACATTTGCTGAAGGATGTATCTATCGAGACCACCCCAACAGTGATATGAGTGGTGATGGAAGTACGGTCTTACTACATGTTCCAGAGAAAGTGTCAAATATAGATTCCCAAAAGTCTGCAGTTTAGCACAGGTCCAGAATGTATGCAGGAGTGTAGATGGAGTTTGTTTTTCTTAATGATCCTTCTCCAAATTGAGTCTAATATAGGTTCCTCCATGTCTGCCTCCCGTTTCAGTTTAAGGCAGTTCAAACTGGACTCATGTTTTGAGCTAAGCAATGTCTAAAATCTTAGCCATAAAATGTTTAGAGGGTTGCAGACATTTTCCTCTGGACAAAACTCAGCTGTTCACCTCCACCTCACGGACAAGGGTCACTCATTTGAGGACCAGAATGTTCAAATTTTGGACCGAGAGCACAGATGGTTTGAGAGGGGGGTGAAGGAAGCTGTTTATGTTAAGAGAGAAAAACCTTCTCTTAACAGAGGAGGAGGTCTGAGATTTCAACTTTCTAAGACTTATAACTCAGTTTTGGATTTGATTCCGAAACGTTTTACACTGGATGGGAGCAGGGATGTCTTGTCTGTAAATTAGACTAACAAAGTTCTCTGAGTAGCCTCTGTTGTTGTTTGGGAGGTGTTTTTTGTCAATTTACCAAAGGTGGGCACCGCTAATTAAAAAATTAGTTCCACAATTTCTAAAACGCTTATTAATTTTTTTAGGTCCACAATTTCAAAAGCACAAATGTCTTATGAAAATTAGGGGAAGCTAATCTAATCCGCTATTTATATATTTATATATATATATATATATATATATATATATATTATATATATATATATATATATATATATATATATATATATATATATATATATATATATATATATATATATATATATATATATATATATTTATATATAGCCGGCAGCGTTATCAATATTTGCACTACACTGCCAACTGAAAAGTAACAAAAATGATCCTAAAAGGATGAAATTACAAAAATCAAAGGATTTATTTAATACTTTACGTACATATATTCTATTGGGCCACGAAATTAACAAAAAATAGAATGATCTTTTAATCCCTAAAACCACGTTTAAATCTCAAATACACGGGTGTGTCGCCACCGCATTTATACATAAAAGTAACCCAAAATACATGAAACTAATTTACATACAGTTTTGTGTCTTCTACCAGAGACCTCAAGGGAACCTCCTACTGTTAAGGTGTGATCTTTCAATTTACATGTATGTGTTACAAACCCCCTTCTGTTAAGGTGTGATGTGTTGTTTTGTCAATTTAAATAGAATGGGCATGTTAGGTATTTTGTGGTGTTATTTCAGTTTCCAATTTCATATGTTGGTGCGTGGCTTGTATAAAACTTCTCGTTCTCACAGCTTCCATTCATTCAGAATTGAAAAAGACTTCTGGACAGAAGTCGAAACGTTTTCTGCAACAAATAAAGTCCAGTTGATCCTGTATTGAACGCCTTTTTTGATTTCACTAAATTGTGCAGCTTTTCTTTGAAAATAAGAAGCTATTGCAGTTTGCAAACTAATAACTAAATTCTAAAAAGTTAAGTCTGGTCCTCTGGACATTCAAAAAACAAAACAAAACAAAAAAACATTGTAGAAACGTTTAATCTTTCGTCCGAAAGACTTCTTCAGTTTGATGTGCTGTATTCGTCTCGGTCTCATAGCACCTTATCATAGTGGATCAACCAGTTTGCTGATGACAGCCAAAACCAGCTGCTCACATGATTAAGGAGGACCGTCAGCATATTCCTGATGGTTACTTGCTATTCACAAGGGGCTGAGTGATACTAGCAATGTTTGCACTGTGCTTTATGTTTGTTTCTACACAATCTCTGTGATAGGTTTCTTGCTGTGAAGTGTCCATGGATGTCCTGAAAGGTGCTTTTAAATATTATTATTATTATTATTATTATTATTATTATTATTATTATTATTATTAATAATAATAACAGCATTGTAAAGTTGAACACAGAGGCCCTCACCTCTGTTTAATGATGGACGGTTTCTTTTTACAAAGATGGCCTCCTTTACTCCTCTCTATCAAGGATGTGAACATCTTCATCCCTAAAAGAGTGACCGCTGGCCTGGAGATGAGTGTAGACCGCAGAGTCTCATCTCCAGGCCAGCGGTCACTCTTTCAGGGATGAAGATGTTCACATCCTTGATAGAGAGGAACAACGGTTTGAGAGAGGAGTAAAGAAGGCCATCTTTGTGAAAAGAAACTGTCCATCATTAAACAGAGTTGGAGGCCTCCGTGATCTACATTTTTTTGTTTTGTTTTGTTTTTTGAATGTCCAAAGGACCAGACTTAACTTTTTTAGATTGTTCTACCCAGATTATTGAGCATGCATCAGGAAATTAACAAAAATTGTTCTTTAGGAAAACGTGTTCCGGAATGAAAAATCTGATTAGCTGTAGTTTTGCACTGAAGTGTCTTTGCACTAATTTACATAACAGTTTATATATATCTGTAAACCAATTGAACTCATCTACATTGTTGTCTTGCAACAAGAATTGTATCAAAGCAACTGCATTCTATATTCATAATAGCAATAACGTCTAAAAGCAGTGTTGTGTTGAAACACACAGATGCATAGATACGTTTTAAATGGATGTTTTTTCACCCTTATTCAAACACAACAACAAATAATGCAGTTATTTGTTAATATTTTAAAGCTTGCAACTCCTATCCTCTGTTTTCTCCCCTTCTCTGTCGCTGCAGAAATGACAGGAGAAGTGCACATTTGTAGCTTACAGGTACTAACTAGTTGGGGTACAGATTGAAGCTATGATTTATGACATGTGTTGCAAACAGTCTCTGTGTATCTCCCAAGGAGCTGTCACAGCTCCAGCACAGGCGGTAAAAGCCTCTGCTCGGTTTAACCCTCCATTTAGATTACAATTTTCCAACAGAAGAAAAAAAAAATCTGATTTCTGTATGTTTATCATCAGAATCCACTTAATTTAAAATAAGAGATCAATTACCCTTAATAATTAAATTGTATTTAAAAATTGTGGGTTTTGTGCCACCGCTGTGGTGTGGGGGTTGAGCGCGCGGCACAAGTTCTGAGGCTAGCCCTAGCTGCGGGTGTCTCGGGTACGAGTCCCGGTCCCAACGACCTTTCCGCAATGTTACGAGTCCCGGTCCCGACGACCTTTTCGCAAGTCTCTCCCTCCCTCTCTCTCCGTTTCGCCCTCATCCTCTGCTACAATAAAGGCCACTAGAGCCCAAAAATGCAAAAAATAAAATAAAATAATAAAAAAAAAATTGTGGGTTTTATCTTTTCTTACTGTAAACATAAACAGCAGAAAATCTGTTGTTTGTCAGAGCATGCACAAAGTGTAGTCAAGGACCAATTTTTTTTTAATATTCTTCGACTCTTTCCACAGGGTTATTATTATTATTTGGCTACAAGCATGCACAAAGTGTGGTCAAGGACCACATTTTTGTATTGTATTATTTATTCAAGAGTGTGCCATTGCTCAAATCTCAGCCAAGCACAAGCCCAGTCCAGCACATGGTATTTAATTTGTTAACTACACATGATAAAAAGGGGCCAAGATGGTGTAGGGGGAGATAATCGGACCTGTTATCCGAAGGACCCAGGTTCGAACCCCGGCCACGGCACACCATCTTGGGATGTCTATGAGTGCACATCTATTTTCCCAGCTCCCCGAGCGCGACTACGCTGCTCATTGCACCACCTGGTGGTGGTTGGGTTAAATGCAGAAGACCAATTTCGTCTGTCAAGTATGGGAACATACACAGATGACAAATGTGACAAATTATTATTATTATTATT
>JBBPBX010050156.1:0-13645 GCA_038048925.1 Garcialebias charrua | reverse complement strand
AGTCTGGTCCTCTGGACATTCAAAAAAATAAAACAAAACAAAGGAAAAAAAAACTGTAGAAACGTTTCGTCTTTCGTCCGAAAGACTTCCTCAGTCTGAGAAGCTGTATTCAGCTCAGTCTCAGTGTACCGCAAACCCACCCACACAGACCAGTATTTACAGTTTGACTCCCATCACCCTCTGGAGCACAAGTTAGGAGTCATCAGGACTCTGTACCACAGAGCAGACAGCGTCCCCACTAACTCAGCAGCCAGACAGAAGGAGAAATCACACACAAAACAGGCTCTAGAGAAATGTGGATATCCTAACTGGGCCTTCCTGAAAGCAGAGAAGAAACCCAAACAGGACTCCAGCCAGCCATCAGGTGAAAAGAAGGAACCCAGACCCAGACCAGTGGTCATTCCGTATGTTGCGGGAGTTTCAGAGACATTGAGACGTTTATTTTCTAAACACAACGTCCCAGTGGCTTTTAAACCCCAAAATACATTACGGCAAAGACTGGTTCATCCCAAAGATCCAGTCCCCCGGCACAAACAGAGTAATATTGTGTATGCTGTTCAGTGTCAGGAGGGCTGTGATCAGTCTTACATCGGGGAAACTAAACAGCCACTGGCCAAAAGGATGGCCCAGCACAGAAGATCAACATCATCAGGTCAGGACTCTGCGGTCTACACTCATCTCCAGGCCAGCGGTCACTCTTTCAGGGATGAAGATGTTCACATCCTTGATAGAGAGGAACAATGGTTTGAGAGAGGAGTAAAGGAGGCCATCTTTGTGAAAAGAAACCGTCCATCATTAAACAGAGGTGGAGGCCTCCGGGTTCAACTGTCCCCCACTTACAATGCTGTTATTGCTAGTATCACTCAGCCCTCTGTGAATAGCAAACAACCATCAGGGTGTTAACGATCCATCGTCAGGCTGATGGTCCTCCTTGATCATGTGAGCAGCTGGTTTCAGGCTGTCATCAGCCAACTGGTTGATCCACTGTGGGAGGGTGCTATTTATAAGACTGAGCTGAACTCAGCTTCTCAGACTGAGGAAGTCTTTCGGACGAAAGACGAAACGTTTCTACAGTTTTTTTTTGTTGCTTTGTTTTGTTTTGTTTTTTTTTAATGTCCAGAGGACCAGACTTTAGATTTTTCTACCTGGATATTGAGCATGCATCAGGGTATTATTATTATTATTATAAAATGTGCTTTAAACAGTATGTGCGTGACATTTGTTTTATTAGAGGAATTGAGGTTGACTGATGGGTGTTTTTCTGTCAATATTTAAAAATCAGGGCAGCTGATGACCAGTACTTAACACCAGTGGTAGAGAAAGTACTCAAACACTGTACTTAAGTAAAAGTACAAATAAACAGACAAAACTGTACTCTAGTAAAAGTAGAAGTACCACATTAATCTAAAATAGCTAAGTCTGGTCCTCTGGACATTCAAAAAGCAAAACAAAACCCAAAAAAAAAACTGTAGAAGTTCTAGTTTTTTTTGCTTGCTTTGTTTTTCAGATTTAGCTTCTTTGTTTTTTTTACCAGGATTATTGAGCATGCATCAGGGCACCATATTAATGTTTTTACTTAAGTAAAAGTAAATAAGTACTTGCTTTTAAAAATATTTAAAGTATTAAAGTAAAAGTAATTGCTTAATATATTAAAGCTGCACTGACATCATGTTGTAACTATGCATCATTTTGCATAGTCATATATATATATATATATATTATCATTCAACTATGTTCGTTTTTGTAAAATAAATTATAAATATATTAAAATTTCATTACATGTTATCAAAGTCAAAGTCAACTTTATTGTCAGAACTGCAATATGTACAGGACATACACAGGATTGAAATTGCATTTCTCTCTCAGTCCCTCGGTGCAACAGTAACCATTTAAACACTAAACAATTAATAAACAAGCATAAAATGAAATAATAAAAGTTTAGTACTGTCCTGAGTTTTTTGCATAGTAGTTTTTCATAGTAGTAAAAAAGTATAAAAAGTTTCACCAACACCAAAACACCAACATTTAATAAACATAATCATAAAATGAAATAGAGTGTAATACTGTCCTGAGTTTTTTCATAGTAGTTTTCCATAGTAGTATAAAAGTATAAAAAGTTTCACCAACACCAAAAATGAAATAGAGTGTAATACTGTCCCGAAGTATAAAGTATAAAAAGTATATCTATAAAATAAATGAAGGTTCTGGCATTTGACATTTGTAAAGAGTGACAAAGCAGCATATGGGGTTAATGTACACAGTATATGTATGAGGTAGTTGATATTGGTATAGAAACAAAGTGGCATTATGCAATAAGGCTAGTAAAAAGAATATATACTGTATATCAGCAGTAGTAGTTATGGTAACTTTGTCGCTGTGACACGCCCACATAAATCCGAGAACTTCCGCAATACGCCACGTGACGTAAGGAGATGACACGCTGCTCGTGCACACCTTGTAAACAACATGGCGACCGATACAGAACCGGACGAATTTAGCAATCTGAGTGAAGAATAGAGCGATTTTTAGTCAGTTTGGGAAGCCAAAGTTATTTCAGGGGGTTAAACAATAAACAGCAGGTTCTAATTTATGTCTGCAGCCGTATTTATTGAAGCCTTACCAACGAGGAAGCAGGTGTCAAGCCGCGACTTGTGAGGACAGAGGAGGACGTGATGGAACCCGTTCACGTCGTCCACAGAGCACTGATTGGTACTGCTTTAATTAATGTATCCATCTAATAATTATTCAACATTACTTATAGTTTAAAAAAGATGAGTCCCTTTGAAGCATCTGTTTTATTTTCTCTGTTTATTCTAACGTTATGTGCAAGTTTTACTGCACTGAATCTTTACATCAAAAACGAAATTTCACTCAAATTCTGTCTAAATAACATCACTACATTTTCATCAGGGTGTGTAGTACTTGGTTTCAGCTGTAATAATCAAAATAAAACAATATTTGATATTCACCCTATTATAAGTTTATTCATATAAATATTTGCTAATTTAAGCTTGTTCTACCTTTTCAGCCACAGTTTTATTTTTGTTTTTATATATTTAGATAATGTTATCAAGTTTTCTGTGGTAATTTCTGCACTTTGAGCAACCATCCTGCTCAGTTGATGTGAATGGTTTTCATCCTTCATTGTGGTTCCTGCAGGGACGTGTCCTTGGTCGCGTGCTGATGAACTATGACCAGTCTGAAGAGTGGATGCTTGCAGCCAGAGCACGCTTGAGTGTGTAGAGATGGGAAAACGTTGCAGCTGAGCAGGTGACATTATGTCATAGACAACATCCATCCATCCATCATGTGTACATCCATCTTTCATTATCACCCACCCACCCATGCATCCATCCATCCACCCATGCATGCTCCATCCATGCATCCATCCACCCATCCATGTATCCATCCATCATCCACTTTTTTCAAACAATCAGTTTAAACAATAATAATCTTCCAGTAACAGAACAAAATGAATAACTCTTTCTAATTTTCTAACTAATACAATACACATTACGCTATTTCATTTTTTTTTTACAAATTTGTTTTGATCATTTTCTTAAATGTAAACGTTGACTTGGCATTTTTAACTACATTCCATAATCCAATTCCCTGGATTGAGGTAGACTGTCCCTTCAAACTAGTTCTGAATTTTCTGAACTTTTCGCTTCCAGCTCTGGACGGAGCATCAGCTTTCCTCCTTCCCTCCTGAGTTTTCCTCTCCCTGCTTTGCCACTCTGTCTCGTCTGCAGTTTTTATTTTTTCAGTGCTCGCTCGAACGTAAATTCTCGATGGATCTGGTTTCGTGGGCTGTTAACTCTATTGATAAAAACATTTCTACGAAGCGTTCCGGTCCTGGGGAACTGGCTTGCCCTTTGCAGTCGCATCCTGCCGGGAAGGTCATGGATTCCTGGGGCGAATGGAAGATGTTATGCCTGGACGTGCTTTCTGTCACGGATGTGGAGGATATATTCACAATTGGAATTATGATAGCAGGTGCTCTGCTTTTTGGCTTGTGTGGAGTTCTCTTCTATCGGAAAATCAGGAAGACTTCCGAGGCGATCAACGCACTGTCGAAGTTCCCTTCTCAAACCGTGAGTGTGATCCGAGCTGTGACGTTGATGAATCAGCTGCTTTATGAGCTGAACCGCAAAGTGGAGGCGGCAAAGGACCGCAGACCACTGGTAAGGTTCGGGACTCATGTGCAACACCCAGGAGGGTCACATCTGGAGGTTGATTCATAGTTTGGGTCGGTGAAAAGTTTCCCATAATTTGGAGTGTATTGGATTCCAGACAGCCACCTGGACTCAAGGCCACAGAAAGAACACTGTGAGCCTGCCCTAAAGATAAATCATGCTAATCTAATCAGACTCCCTGAGTCAGCCTGGACAGGCTGACTACAAAATCTCCGGAGTGAAGCAACTGAAGAAATTAAGCTTCTGTCGCAACCCCCCCTCCCTCCCCGGAGAACTATTCTGTGTCCTCTGAGTCAGATAAGGCTGGCTGATCACGTCATCATCAGAACTCTGGCTAATCTGAATGGAGCTCATGGACTTGTCTCACTGCTTCGCCCTCAAATGCAAATGTGATTTGTCTTAAATGTGTGCTTGCTGGTAGAGTTTTTTGATGTCTCATATGGTGTCCTGAAAGACAAAATGTGATATATCTTTTTTTGTAATACCAACGCTACTACCCTCATGGTTCTTTCCTTGTTTTCACACCTGTAACCTTCATCCCAATACAGATGGGAGAGGCCGCGCTGAAAGACAAAATGTGATATATCTTTTGATGTCTCATATGGTATCCTGATAGTAGCAGCTTCACACACGTAGTCCCCTTCAGGATGACTGTGCGTACATATTCACGCTGTACTGGTGCAAACTTGTGCAATGTTAATAAAAGTACTCTGACTCTGACTGACTCTGAATTGTGGTTTTACAAATATCTCTGTCCCCTTAAGATTATAAGAACTTTGTCTTTTAACAAAATGCATTTGGATATTTAAAGGTAATGCGTTATTCTGAGCCCTATATATAACTGATAAAATATTATAATCTACTAAATCATGGAACTTCCATAACTTCAGTTGATAAAATAATGTGCTTGATGGATGACAGTAATGCTTTCTAGTGATAATTCTTACAGCTTTTTTCTGTAATACAAAAACAGGCTTTGTAATTGTTTTACACGCTTTCCCCCAAACATCAATACAATAGATTAAGTGTGGAACAATGATTGTGTTATACAACAAATACAAAGCTCTGACTTTGTACAGTACTGCGATCAATTTAGCTATTTTTATTCTTACATAATTTATGTGTTGTTTCCATGTCAGTTTGTCATCAATAATAACACCCAAAAACTTCAACTCATTCACTCTACAAATCTCAACACCCTCAATTTTGAATGGAACATCGACAGTTTTCTTTTTATTACTGAATATCATGTAATTAGTTTTTTCTAGATTTAATGATAATTTATTGATTTTAAACCAAGTTTGTATTTTGACAAATTCTGTCTTTATCAATTCCAGCATTTGTTCTATACAGGGAACCCTCGACTTACGAACGAGTTCCGGACCTAAGGACCGTTCGTATGTCGAAAAAACTTAAGTCAAATCATATAGTATTTATTTTTTTTTTTTTAATAAATGAATACATGTACAGTACTGTACAGTCACCAAGCACTTAGCCTATCCTAACACAGTTTTTAAAGATGAAGGAATGAGTTGAATTGTCTCCCTTTCACATAAAGGGAGCTAGCTCCCTTTATGTGAATGGTGCCTGATAGGGAGGAGGGAGACAATTCAACTCATTCCTTCATCTTTAAAAACTGTGTTAGGATAGGCTAAGTGCTTGGTGACTGTACAGTACTGTACATTTATCTATTTATTAAAAATATATATATATATTTATTTTTTATTTTTATTTTTTAATGTATAAATAGATAAATGTACAGTACTGTACAGTCACCAAGCACTTAGCCTATCCTAACACAGTTAAGGAGTCAGTTGAATTGTCTCCCTCCTCTCCAGTAGGCTCCATTCACATAAAGGGAGCTACTTTCACTTTATGTGAAAGGGAGACAATTCAACTCACTCCTTCATCTTTAAAAACTGTGTTAGGATAGGCTAAGTGCTTGGTGACGGTACAGTACTGTACATGTATTAATTTATTAAAAAAAATATATACAGGTATATATTTTTTTACAGTGCGTTCGTAAGTCCGGGTTGCCGTAGGTCGTGGGTGCCGTAAGTCGAGGGTTCCCTGTATCAAAGTCAAAAGTCAAAGTCAACTTTATTGTCAGAACTGCAATATGTACAGGACATACACAGGATTGAAATTGCGTTTCTCTCAGTCCCTCGGTGCAACAGTAACCATCTAAACACTAAACACTAAAACATTTAATAAACATAAGCATAAAATAGTAAAAGTGTAACACTGTCCTGAGTTTTTTCATAGTAGTATAAAAGTATGAAAATTTACACCAACACTGAAACACCAAACACCCCTAAAACACCAAACACCCAATGAACATAAGCATAAAATGAAATAATAAAAGTGTAATACTGTCCTGAGTTTTTTCATAGTAGTATAAAAAGTATAAAAAGTATATCTATAAAATAAACTGAAGGTTCTAGCATTGACATTTGCAAAGAGTGGCACAGCAGCATATGAGTTAATGTACACAGTATATGTATGAGGTAGTTGATGTTGGTATAGAGGCAAAGTGGCATATGCAGTAAGGCACATAAGGCACATTTGGCATCCTTAGATAAGGCTAGTCAGAGAATACTGTATATGTATCAGCAGTAGTGTAGATATAAAAGTAGTGTAAATGTAAACAGTAGTAATAAATGTAAAACAGTAGTAATAAATGTAAACCGTATTAATAAATGTAAACAGTGAATGTAAACAGTAGTAAGACTATAGGCAGTAATGTAATACAAACATTAGTGCAAATATGAGAAGTAGTGCAAACTGAATGAGCACATGACCGAGAGTTTAGTGAATAACCCGTTTGATGACACAGGGTCCAGTGTTAAAAACTTTGTGTTGAGTGGTAATGTGTGAGAAAGTTTTTTGTGTTAAGGCAGTTCAAATGGGAGGGGAGGCAGAGCAGGCAGAGTGTTTAGCATTCTGACTGCCTGATGAACAGAGCTGTCTCTCAGTCTGCTGGTTCGAGCCTGGAGACTCCTCAGTCTCCTCCCTGATGGCAGCAGTCTAAAGCGGCTGTGTAGTGGGTGTGTGGGATCACCTGCCATGCAGAGGGCTTTCCGAGTGAGGCGTTTGCTGTGTAAGTCCTGCAGTGAGGGCAAGGAGGTGCCGACGATCTTCTCAGCTGCTCTCACGATGCGCTGGAGGCTCTTGCGGCATGATGCAGTACATGCACCAAACCACACCGTGATGCAGCTGGTCAGGACACTTTCTATGGCACCCCTGTAGAAGGTGCACATGATGGAGGTTGAAGCTCCAGCCCTTTTCAGCTTGCGGAGAAAGTAGAGGTGCTGGTGAGCCTTCTTGGCCAGTGCTGCAGTGTATCCTCACCTAAACAAAAAAATGTGGTATCATCAGCAAAAAGTACACATTTAAGAAGTCCTGACACATTTACCAAGTCATTCACATATAAAATAAATAGCTTTGGTCCAAGTACAGAGCCTTGAGGAACTCCACATGTGATATTACAGAGGTCAGATCTTACATCATTTATCTGTACAAACTGTTTCCTATCTTTCAAATAGCTAGATACCCACTGTAATGCTGGTCCTCTAATACCATATTTGTTCAATTTTTCAAGGAGAATGGTGTGATCAATAGTATCGAATGCTTTTTTTAAATCAACAAAAATACTGACACAATATTGTTTTTGATCGACAGCAGTAGTTATTTGTTCCATTAATTCCATGAGAGCCATTGATGTAGAGTTTTTTGCTCTAAACCCATACTGACTGTTGCTTAGAATATTTTGTTTATCTATAAATTGATCTAGTCTGTTCACAAATAGTTTTTCAAGAATTTTTGAAAACTGTGGTAACAAGGATATAGGTCTATAATTGTTGAACACACATTTATCACCATTTTTAAAAAGAGGAACTACCTTAGCTACTTTCATATTATCAGGAAATATTCCTGTTGAAAATGATAAATTACATATATATGTAAACGGCTCAATAACATGACTCATTATGTCCTTTACAAACATCATATCCATATCCACCCAGTCTTTTGATCTCTTTTCTGTAAGAGTTTTTACTACATTCATTATTTCCTCTTTGTCAGTTCCATTTAGAAAAATACTGTTTGCACAACCTGTAATTGAATGGCTCACATTATTATCTACTTTTGGTATTTTAGCTGCAAGTCTTGATCCAACATTCACAAAATATTGATTAAATCCATTTACAATTTCATTTTCATCAGGAATTTCATCGTTGTCTTTTACAAAATACTTTGAAATACCCGTTTTTGTTTATGATTCTTCAGAATACTATTCATTATTCGCCATGTTGCTTTCATATCACCATTACTTTTATCTAATAATTTACTATAATATTCTTTCTTGTGTTTCCTTATAATCCCTACCAATTTATTTTAATACTTTTTATAGTTTTCTTCAGCATTCTGACTTCGCAATTTCAAGAAACATGAATACAAAAAAAAATTACAAGCATTTCTCAACCCTTTTGTCATCCATGGTTGGTCAACCATATTTCTCTTTGTATAATTTTTTGCACGCAATTATTTTCATACAGAGCTTCCAAGATATTCATAAACTCATCATATGATCTGTTCACATCATCAACATACACTTCATTCCAGTCTATGTATTATCTAGATCCTCTTTTAATTTATCCAAATTTTTTTGATGTATTTATGATATATATATTTTTCGTTTTAAACAAAAGTACTTGAAGTCCTGCACCTTTGTGACCTCTGCTCCTTGTAGCCTCACTGTTCCACTGGCCTCCCTCTCATTCACACACATATACTCTGTCTTACTACAGCTGACTTTCATTCCTCTTCTTTCAAGTGAATACCTCCAACTCTCCAAGTTCTCTTCCACCTGTTCCCTGTTCTAACGACAAATCACAATGTCATCTGCAAACATCATAGTCCATGGGGATTCCTGCCTGACTTCATCTGAGCCCCCTTCTATTCACCCTGCTATCACACGACTGCACACCATCATACAGCTCCAACCACTTCATCAAGTTTGCGCATGACACAACAGTGGTGGGTCTCATCAGCAACAACGATGAGACGGACTACAGGAACGAGGTGAGCCGCCTGGCCTTGTGGTGCGGACACAACAATCTCACTCTCAACGTGGAGAAGACAAAGGAGATTGTTGTGGACTTCAGGAAGAGGGATGCCCAACATGCCCCTCTGACCATCAACAGCACTGCAGTGGAGAGAGTAGACAGCACCAAGTTCCTGGGAGTGCACGTCTCAGAGGACCTGTCCTGGAGCAGGAACACTGCATCACTGGCCAAGAAGGCTCACCAGCGTCTCTACTTTCTCCGCAAGCTGAAAAGGGCTGGAGCTTCAACCCCCATCATGTGCACCTTCTACAGAGGTGCCATAGAAAGTGTCCTGACCAGCTGCATCACTGTGTGGTTTGGTGCATGTACTGCATCCTGCCGCAAGAGCCTCCAGCGCATCGTGAGAGCAGCTGAGAAGATCGTCGGCACCTCCTTCCCCTCACTGCAGGACTTACACAGCAACCGCCTCACTCGGAAAGCCCTCTGCATGGCAGGTGATCCCACACACCCACTACACAGCTGCTTCAGACTGCTGCCATCAGGGAGGAGACTGAGGAGTCTCCAGGCTCGAACCAGCAGACTGAGAGACAGCTCTGTTCATCAGGCAGTCAGGATGCTAAACACTCTGCCTGCTCTGCCTCCCCTCCCATTTGAACTGCCTTAACACAAAAAACTTTCTCACACATTACCACACAACACAAAGATTTTAACACTGGACTCTGTGTCATCAAACGGGTTATTCACTAAACTCTCGGTCATGTGCTCATTCAGTTTGCACTACTTCTCATATTTGCACTAATGTTTGTATTACATTACTGCCTATAGTCATACTACTGTTTACATTCACTGTTTACATTTATTAATACTGTTTACATTTATTACTACTGTTTACATTTATTACTACTGTTTACATTTACACTACTTTTATATCTACACTACTGCTGATACATATACAGTATTCTCTGACTAGCCTTATTTAAGGATGCCCAATGTGCCTTATGTGCCTTACTGCATATGCCACTTTGCCTCTATACCAACATCAACTACCTCATACATATACTGTGTACATTAACTCATATGCTGCTTTGCCACTCTTTGCAAATGTCAATGCTAGAACCTTCAGTTTATTTTATAGATATACTTTTTATACTTTTTATACTACTATGCAAAAACTCAGGACAGTATTACACTTTTATTATTTCATTTTATGCTTATGTTCATTAAATGTTTAGTGTTTTAGTGTTGGTGTAAATTTTCATACTTTTATACTACTATGCAAAAACTCAGGACAGTGTTACACTTTTACTATTTTATGCTTATGTTTATTAAATGTTTTAGTGTTTTAGTGTTTAAATGGTTACTGTTGCACCGAGGGACTGAGAGAAACGCAATTTCAATCCTGTGTATGTCCTGTACATATTGCAGTTCTGACAATAAAGTTGACTTTGACTTTGACTTTGATCTGTTAGTCGGTCCATCACCAGAGCAAACAAGAAGGGGCTCAGAGCCGATCCTTGATGCAATCCCACCTCCACCTTGAAGCTATCTGTCACTCCTACAGCACATCTCACCACTGTCCTGCTGTCTTCATACATGTCCTGTACCAGTCTAACATACTTTTCTGCCACTCCAGATTTCCTCATGCAATACCACACCTCCTCTCTTGGCACCCTGTCATATGCTTTTTCTAAATCCACAAACACACAATGGAGTTCTTTCTGACCCTCTCTGTACTTCTCTATCAACATCCTCAAAGCAAAGATGGCATCTGTGGTGCTCTTTCTTGGCATGAAACCATACTGCTGCTCACAGATAGTCACCTCTTGTCTAAGTCTTGCTTCCACAACTCTCTCCCAGATCTTCATTGTGTGGCTCATCAACTTAATTCCCCTGTAGTTGCTACAACTCTGTACATCACCCTTGTTCTTAAAAATGGGAACCAGCACACTTCTTCTCCATTCTTCAGGCATTTTCTCACCCTCAAATATTCCATTAAATATTTGAGTCAAAAACCTCACTGCCACCTCTCCAAGACATTTCCAAACCTCCACTGGTATGTCATCAGGTCCTACTGCCTTCCCCTTCTTCATTCTTTTCAGAGCTTTCCGGACTTCACCCTCACTAATCTTTCCCACTTCCTGGTCCACAGTTTCTATTGACCTCCACTCTTCTTTCTCTTTCATTCTCTTCATTCATTAGCTCCTCAAAGTAATCCTTCCATCTTCCCATCACACTCCTGCCAACCTTCCGATCGGGGGGGGGGGGCGACTGCCATTACCACCACGCCACGGCCGCCCAGAAAGAAACTGATGCCGTTGAAAGAACGTAAACCTTCAAGGTAGCGTTTTTAGCCATGATCATTGTCATGTTGAGAAAAGACGAGCGACAGAGAAAACAATTTCCGACAATTGTTGGAGATTTTTTCTTTTTTTTACCATCATTTGATGCAACAGCTGTTAGGGGGAACTTTTAGCTACTACCATCCCAATTTTTAAGCCAATATCTGTAAAACTGACTAAGTTGTAGCTCTTTTTGTGTTTGCTATAGTCAGTTAGCTGTGGTGGCCATCTTATACTGGTCTGGCTCCAAAATTTAATGATATCTAGATGTACAACCACGGATTAATTTCTGAGAGTGTCATGAAAATAGTGGTTCAAGAATATTTTTATTTTATTTTGCTAACACACAGACAAACACATGCACACACAGACATTATCATTCACCTTTTGCATTTTTGGTATAAAAAGGCGTGAACAAATCTAAAAACATAGAAAGTGCTCAAACCGAAACAAATCCAGCCCCGCAGAACAACAGGGTCAGTTCAGCGAGTATAAGCTCCTCTCTTGCGGTCCCATCTGTCACTTAAACTTCTCTGGAGTTTTCACATGCACATCAGCACCATTGACTCGCTCTTTGCACAACAGCATATAGCCTTTCACAGCCTATTGACCATACAAGCATTCAGTATACAGCTAATCAACAAGCTATTGTTACACGTCTGAGTCACAGCAATCGCGTTCTCAGGTTGAACGGTATTAGATTGGGAAGGATTAGAAAGTGTGGACGTTGAGCCAAAGCAGAGGGATTGTAGGATCATCTAAAAAGGTGTATTCTATCTGTTGTATCGCCTGATAATTTCCAAACATTTGGACATTAGCAATATGTCACAGTATTAACTTTTATTCTCTGATCTGTAGGGATTTAAAAAAAAAAATAATACAACATTTAACAATAAACACCAAGTTTATTGCAAGTGCGCCAGAAACATCTATGAACAACAAGAAAATGTGTGCCAATTCGAAAATTAGCCATATCAGTGGTAACATTAGCTTAGCATTTTAGCTACGTATCTCAAGTTAACATTAGCACATCACTTCATTCAACTTGAGCTAGCTTTAGCAAATCATACCTTGTGATTTGTTCTATGCATTATCCTAATAGGTGTAATGTTTTGTTCTTTTTAAACTTCAATTTAAACTAGTTTTATATTTTATTTGTATTATATTGCTAAAGGCCCATCTGGGGTTATTGATTGAAAATTAGCCTAGGTTCTAGGCTATAAATGTTATAATGTTTGTTAACACATAAAAATTCATCAAACTCAAGCTAAGTTTAGTTCATCATTTCAGATAACTCAAGCTAACATTAGCTTATCACTTCAGCTAACTCAGATTAACATTAGCTTATCACTTCAGCTATTTCAAGCTAACATTAGCTTATGGTAAATGGTAAATGGAGCTTATTTATATAGCGCTTTCCAGCCCCCTGTGAGGAGCCCCAAAGCGCTTTACAATACCAGCCATCCACCCATTCATTCACACATTCATACACCGGTAGTGGTAGCCTGCCTTGCAAGGCGCCATCCAGACCTACCGGGAGCAACTCGGGGTTAAGTGTCTTGCCCAGGGACACAACGACACATGGTGGGCGGATGCGGGATTCGAACCTCCAACCTTCCGATCGGGGGTCGACTGCCATTACCACTGTGCCACGGCCGCCCCTTATCACTTCAGCTAGCTCTAACATTAGCTTATCACGTCACCTTACCTGAGTTAACATTAGCTTATCACTTCAGCTAACTCAAACCAACTTTAGCTTATCACTTCAGCTAACTCAAATTAACATTAGCTTATCACTTCAGCTGGCTCAAGCTAACATTAGCTTATCACGTCAGCTTACCTGAGTTAACATTAGCTTATCACTTCAGCTAACTCAAATTAACATTAGCTTATCACTTCAGCAAACTCAAGCTAACATTACCTTATCACTTCAGCTAGCTCAAGCCAACATTAGCTTATCACTTCAGCTTACCTGAGCTAACATTAGCTTGTCCCTTCAGCTTCTCTGAGCTAACATTAGCTTATCACTTCAGCTAACTCAAAC
>JBBPBX010050155.1:6560-25090 GCA_038048925.1 Garcialebias charrua | reverse complement strand
TTGTAAACGTTTTACATTATGTGCTCTGGATTAACACAACGGGCTTATTTTTTCTTTATTTCTCCAATCCGAAAAAACTCAAGCTTAACGTTTTAAATGCAGCCTTGGATTATCTCTAAAGACATTACATGTTTCATTTAAAGAAAAATGATTTTCAAACAAAGGCATTAGGCCAGATTTAATTTTGTTGAAGCCACGCAGCAACTTGGTTAACATCAGTTTTAATAGAAGCTCAAACAACAAACCTGACTTCCTGCAAAATAATGATGCTGCATTTATGAAGAGCAAAAGCATCTACCAAGACCTAGAATAAATTACAGAACTGTACACACACCCAATTACTCACACACCAGATTAAAACATTTTATTATACTGGAAAATGTAACTTAGCTCAAAACCAGAGTATTTGCTAAGTTTGAGTGGTTTTAAAAGCCTCCTCTGCTGTGTGCTTATCACACACACAAAAAGCAGTACTTGATCTGTGCAAAGAAAGAAGACAACACGTTTCACTGAAACACTGTGGTTCTTTCCAATGTGACATATTAGATCAAAAATGTATTTCCCCAACTTCAAGTAATAACATTTCACAAAAGCACAATGCCGCGTTCATAATTATCTAAAAACAGTGAAATATTTACAGGCAACAGGATGCCATGGATAAAAGAAGACAGGAAGATATAAATGGCAAAGTGGCTCAAGTTTTGAAAAAAAAAAAAAAAAAAATTTGTTGTCAAAAAAAGGTGCTGAACAAAATCAGCAACGGGCTGATATTCAGACTTCAAAACTTTTTTTAAACGGTTTGGCGTTTCGTAGTACTACGGAGTACTCCAGCCTTCCATGCATCTGTGTGGAGAGCCGTCATGGACAGGTTTCGTGATTGTTCAGCGTGGTAGGCTTCTTGGTCGAAAATTCGAGCACCCAAGGGTGGGACAGGACTCCCTGGATGGGAAGTCTCTGCATGGGGTTGTGCTTCAGCAACCTGGCAACCAAGTCTTTAGCCCCAGCACTGGTGGTAGTCTGTGGAGGGTACGTGTACTCCACCTGGAGAGAGAAAACACGAGAGGGAAAATGGTTTACAAGAACTTTAAAGCAGCGCATCAGATCTTAAGAGGAAACATGACTCCAAATAACAGAAGTGGTCTCAAGCTGCAGCGAGGCTCAGCCTTGTGGTTTTCAAGGTTCAAGTTCCTTTATTATCATTTGCATCGCATGTGGCACATGAGGTGGAACAAAATTGTGTACACAGTTACATCCAACAATAGCAAAAACACAAATTGTAAAATAAACAGTAATAAGAATAAGCAAACTAAGAAGCTAAACACTAATAGTGTAAAACAATACGCCAAACAACAGCGGCACGAACACGAGTCTGTGAGTTTTGAACATGGTCATAAAATTTGTGCGTCAACTTTTTTCTTAATAATCACAAAGTTGTTGTAGGCGGTTCCAATCTTTCTCAGACCGATTTGAATTTTGCGGAAAGCATTTCCAACCAGTCTCAAGAGCGCTAAGGCCTAACTCCTGCAAAGGAGCTCAACTCTGACAGAAAACACCCGAGGCAAATGTCCAGGTCTATTGTTCAGGCACATTTATTACATTTAAAAATTTAGAAAAAACTGGTCCAGATCGACCCGTCTTCATTTCAAAAGTGTACTCCAGCAGATTAATTCACACGTGAGAACAGCGGCCACGGTGGGCTGCAGGGGCATAGATCCCAGGGGGGTCGGGACCCCCCCAATCTAGGGGAAGTGTAGATTTGTCCCCCCCAATAATTCAATAAAGGAAACAGTGTATTTAAACAATATAAATATAAAAAGGCAAAAAAAACCAAAAAAAAAAATCCGCCATTAATCAAAAAAAGAAAAGAAAAAAGGAATTTTTTTAATTATCAATAATAATTGATCATATTTACCAAGCTAAATCATTGTGTGGAGTCTTTAATAATACAGATCAGATCTGATCAGGCAGTCATATATTCACATGTATGTAAATGTATTATTATTAATACTATAATTAAAGGTGAGCCATGCAAATTTGTTTGTATCAAAAAAGTAGCCCTTTGTGCCTCTCGGTCCAACTGAAGTAGCTCTCAGTCTCAAAAAGGTTGGTGACCCCTGCATTAAAGTATTTCTTCCCCTTGAAAACTGTTTTCTTTTGAAGCTTTAAGATTTTGGGAAGGTGTTGTACCAGATTATCAGTGGCACTGACATCTACCAGAACACAGCATCTCCAATGTGAAACATGGTGGTGGCATTACCATGCTGTGGGATGCATTTTTTCAGCAGGAACCTGGTCAGAGTTGACCATTGCTGCAGCATTGTAATATATTATGTACTGACTGTATCACTGATGGCTTTCCAGAAATGA
Source organism: Garcialebias charrua (assembly GCA_038048925.1). NCBI lineage: Eukaryota > Metazoa > Chordata > Actinopteri > Cyprinodontiformes > Rivulidae > Garcialebias > Garcialebias charrua. The sequence continues at coordinate 22,723 of JBBPBX010050155.1, read as the reverse complement.
CTCGATTCCTCACAAGTTGGACATTTGATTTGATTTTTCAAAAAAAAATCTAATTTGGGGTTTAATGAATGATATTTTACTTTTTGCACATGTCATGTCTCTTTTTTGTTGTGGCTATCTAAAGGAGGTCATAAAAGATCTGCGTCAAATGGATCAGATTGTGGTCTGTCTTTTTTACAATAAGAAATTAATGTGAAAATAAAAAAATAGTCCATCCATCCATTATCTTTTACCCACTTCTTCCATTTTGGGTCACGGGGGTCGCCAGTGCCCATGTCGAGCAATCACTGTGCGAGGGGCGGAGTACACCCTGGACGGGTCGCAAGTCCATCACAGGGCTAAAAAATAGTCTTTAATTTCAAAAAGAAAAAATCCCTACCTCCAGATAACTATAACAATGGAGGACAATCCTTTTGTTGTGACACATTATGCAGTCACATCAGATAATCCACTTTCAACAAAATGAGGTGTTTAACATGCATGCTTGTTACATGTAATTCTGTAAAATCATCATAATTACACACCTCCATCATTTACATTCACACCCATCCACTTGTGTTGTTGAGTGCTAGTCAGGGAGGGCACACTGCACTACTCCTGCTTTGACCTCCATGACTATGCATGCAATGAAGTGAGGAAAGCTGAGGGATGCATCATCATTGCTGATGACGTTTGCTATCAGACGGATGACTTGAGCCATACAAACTTTATTAAACTCCTCATTGCTTCTTCGCCACACTTCTTCCTCATTTCTATTTGAAGGAACTATTATGAGTCCTGTAATGCACCATTTGTTTGAGAGTTGACTGTCATCTCATCAACTTAGCAGCATTTAGTGATTGTGCTCACAATTTTACTGCTGGAGACATCCCTGCAGGAGGACAATGAGATATAACTGCCTATTTGACAAAGGAGGTATATTTCAATAGTCCTTGGTGACGGTTTCTGTTCATTTCCACTTCAACACAATCTAGTCAGAGATAGTGAAGCTTTGTTAAAAAGAAGTTTCAAATGAGAAGGAAATGGGAGCATAGCAACAAAGAAGAGGAGTTCCTTTGTGGTTCTGTGTGTGCAGATTTGTGTGTTTCAAAGCTTGAGTTAAAAGAAAGAAAGAAAAATCTCATCCTTTTTGTTTCTCCTTGCTACTTTATTTAATTTGCATTCAAAGAGCTGGTGGTCGTTTAAAGTGCTGTCCCAGGATGGGCAGCAGCAGTATCTGGAACACATTATCTGTCTGCTGTCTGCTCCCCATGGAGGTGCGCACTGATAAACACACGCACACACACACACACACACACACACACACACACACACACACACACGCACACACTCAGAAACGGCAAGATTCAGCTGTCTGAATTCTGCCCAGGCCATCACAGCGTTTTGCTGCAGTAAAAAGACAGGCCAGGTTATCATGCCAGGAGCAGGAGTATCAGGTTTTTATGGAAGCATATCATGTTGGTAAATACAGTTCTACCTGAATGATGCAAATAAACCCAAACCAACCCAAACGTGTGTGTTATGTTAATGAGCTGTGACTGTAATTGCTCATCTGTTCGTTAGTTCATCCATTTTCTTTACCCGCTCATTCCTGTTCAGGGTCGTGGCAAGCGGGTGCTTATCTCCAGCAGTACATCAGGTGGGGTACATCCTGAACATGTTGCCAGTCCATCACAGGGTCACACTGAGAAACAAAACCAAGTACAGTATACACACTCACAGCCAGTGCATGTTTTTGGACTGGAAGGAAACCAGAGTGCCTGCTGAACACCCATGTAAGATTTGCACAGTGTAAATTTGCATGTTGGATCGAGTGTATACGTGTAGATTGTTGTCTTTTGTCATAATTGAGCTCACATGTCAAAACCTCTAGGGCAATGCTTTCTATGAAAGTTAAGCAGGTGAAGTTGAGAAGCCATAGTTTAAACAAAGGATTTCCAAATGACTTTCAGGGAACACTTTACAATAAGGTACACAAAATTATCGTATTTTCCGGCCTATAAGTCGCACCTTTTTGCCTAATTTGCATGCCCTGCGACTTATAGGGCGAAGCAACATATTTATGGATTTTTTCCCATATTTTTAGACCAATTTTGGCTGAGATGAGACAGTTTCCATGCATTTTGGCTAAAAAATGGTGCAGTACCACTTTTGGCCGCTAGGGACGCAGGCAGTACCACTTTCGACCGCTAGGGGCGCAGGCAGTACCACTTTTGGCCGCTAGGGGTGCATGCAGTACCACTTTCAGCCGCTAGGGGCACAGGTAGTACCAGTTTTGGCCGCTATGGGCGCTAAAGGGCCCTCTAGGTTGTTGACGGCTTCCGGCGTACCTGTAGGCATATCCCATAACTTGTGTATTCCAGAGCCACCAAAATCCCATCACTCCGCACCAAATACATGAGTTTGAGTAGGAGATCAGAGAGACAACAACAACAGAGAGAACAGAGAGAGAAAATGGTGCCTAAATGGAAATGTTATGCTGCAGATTTCAAGCTGCAGGTTATTAAATTTGCAGCTCAACACGGGAACCGTGCAGCCGATCGGCATTTTGAGGTGAGTGAGAAACTTGTCCGAGACTGGAGGAAGGCGGAGGTCTCCCTCACGGCCATGAAATGGTCGAGGTGGGCTAACCACGGGTGCAAGGCCAGGTAGCCAGCTCTGGAGGAAAGAGTGAAGGCGTGGGTGTTGGACAAGCATGCGTCTGGTAGAGGGCTGACCACTGTCCAGCTACGTCTGTACGCCATGTCGGTCGTCAAGGAGCTGGATATCACAGAGTTTGCTGGGGGACCGTCATGGTGATTTAGGTTCATGCGCCGGCACCAATTCTCCATCAGCCCACTAAACAGTAGACGTCCAGGGGACGTCTATATAGAGCCCGTTGGTCGAAGACCAATTCTAGACGTCGCCCCGACGTGCAAACAAGGTCTTTTTTTGACGTCTAAATATGACCGCATTTGTACGTCGTATGAACGTCAGTTTTGGAGGTGATCTGGACCTGGTTCACAGAGTTAAACTTTTAGGACTATAAAAGTGAAGTTAGACAATTGATTTAATAAGAATGTTGTTTTTTAATAACATTTTAATGCATTTCCTCAATTTTTTTCCTTTTTTTACAAATTAGACTTGTCCGTCGTTTGAGAGTCCAATTCTAGACGTCGCCCCGACGTGCAAACAAGGTCTAATTAGGACGTTTATGTTTATGTTTATGTTTATTAAATTTGTTCATTTTTTTACAAAAGAAACAATACAAGGCAATCTCATAATGATAGTGTACAAAATGTAAAAAAATGAAAGGTGGCAGAAAGAAGAATAAATCTTATTATATCTGCCCCTTATCTCCAACAATCAGATTAAACAACAGTAGTCAAACCATGTAAACAATAATAATCTTCAACCAACTTTTTCCAACAATCAGGTTAAACAATAATATTCTTCAACCAACAGTACAAAATGACTAACTCTTTCTAGTTTTCTAACTAATACTAATACAGTACAAAATGACTAACACTTTCTAATTTTCTAACTAATACAATACACATTACGTTATTTCACATATATTTTTTTAACATATTTGTTTTGATCATTTTTTTAAATGTAAACATTGACTTGGCATTTTTAACTACATTCTCCAAGCCATTCCATAATCTAATTCCCTGAATTGAGGTAGAACGTCCCTTCAAACTGGTTCTGAATTGTGGTTTTACAAACAACTCTGTTCCCTTAAGATTATAACAACTTTGTCTTTTAACAAAGTGCATTTGGATATTTAAAGGTAATGCATTATTTTGAGCTCTATACATAACTGATAAAATATTATAGTCTACCAAATCATGGAACTTCAGTAATTTTAGTTGATAAAATAATGTACTTGATGGATGACGGTAATGCTTTCTAGTGATAATTCTTACAGCTCTTTTCTGTAATACAAAAATAGGCTTTGTGATTGTTTTACACGCTTTCCCCCAAACATCAATACAATAGATTAAGTGTGGAACAATGATTGTGTTATACAACAAATACAGAGCTTTATCATTCAATAGGTCTCTGACTTTGTACAGTACTGCTATCGATTTAGCTATTTTTATTCTTACAGAATTTATGTGTTGTTTCCATGTCAGTTTGTCATCAATGATAACACCCACGTCTAACTATGACCGCATTTGTACGTCGTATGAACGTCAGTTTTGGACATTATCTGGACCTGGTTCACAGAGTTAAACTTCTGGACTATAAATTTGCAGTTAGACAATTGATTTATTAAGATTGTTGTTTTTTAATAACATTTTAATGCATTTCCTCAATTCTTTTTTTCTTTTTTACAAATGTATATTATTTATTTGAAGAATATAATTATTGTTGTTGTTTGTTGTTGTTTGTTGTTATTCATTCAACCTTTAGGCAGGTTATATCTCATTCGATCGACTCATTTACAAGAAACCTCATTTATTCCACGACGTCGCGGTCACACATTCATTTCAGTAGGTGGCAGTACTTGTGTTTTTTGCTTTCTTCCATTAAAAAACAAGAAGAAGAACTTCGGAACTCGAGCGTTATGATTGGATTGGCGGAGGTATCACGTGATCATTCCAACCAGTCAACGCCTCTCTTGTTGAACCGCGCTGGCTTGAATCTCAACCGTTGTTGTTTACAGTATATTCTGTCTGTGCTGCGGTGATCACGGAGCTCAACTGTGTTCTGTTCATTTGTCACGGAACTCCTGCCCTAAACTTGCTGCAATCCATTCAGAAGTTGAAGGTAATTGGTTCTGTTTTATAGCTTTGTTCTCTTGAATTCTGTGGTCACGACGTACATGTAGCTAACAGCTAAGCTACATTGTGCTAAGGTAAGCTAACTTGTGTCTACGACTGCGGCAGACGATGTAAAGGAAAATCGAACAGTACAGTTTAGAAAATAAGTTATTCTATCCAAGTAAGCCGTATGCTACGAGTTTTGTTTGTTTCTTTGTTTTGCTTTGAGACTATCGAGGCCTGCACGCGTCTCCATTAACACGCATGTGCTGAGCGGCCAGCGTTGCTGTACAGCTTTGGGCAGCATTTTTGTGAATTTTAGACTGTTGGAAAACTGTATTCGCTACAGTGCTTACTTCCTCCGCGTGTTACAACGCCATCGCCGTGTCTTTTTTTTCTTCCTTTTGTGTGTGTGCACTGGGCGGGGGTCAGCTGGAAGGTGAAACGTTTCAGCATTAAAAAATAGAAGGAAAAAAACTGTCCAGATGACCTGAATTCAGACCAAAGCTTTTCAGTTGCAAATGAATGAGTAAATATGAAATTTAAAAAAAGCTTTAAAATGTCTCCTTCTATCTAATTTTACTTTGACTAGGCAAAATGAGATAAGTACTGTACTGTAAACTACATTCTGACTAATATCTCTGTGAACATGTCGCTCCAGTTGTGTTTATAAACAACTGTTTTTTTCTTTATCTATATATATATATATATATATATATATATATATATATATATATATATATATATATATATATATATATATATATATATATATATATATATATATATATATATATATATATATATATATATATATATATATATATATATATATATATATATATATATATAATATATATATATATATATATATATATATATATATATATATATATATATATATATATATATATATATATATATATATATATATATATATATATATATATATATATATATATATATATATATATATATATATATATATATATATATATATATATATATATATATATATATATATAATATATATATATATATATATATATATATATATATATATATATATATATATATATATATATATATATATATATATATATATATATATATATATATATATATATATATATATATATATATATATATATATATATATATATAAATTTGTGGAGCGTTGGTCCTAGAGGACATTTCACTAGCCTGGTTAAAACCAGACCCTGTCTTCACTTCGCTTCAGACTAGGGTCTGGGACCTCTCCATTTTAAAACGATTCTTGTTGGAGGTGTTGGGCTCTGCTGAGGAACAAAACCATTGGATATTTTGAACAGGCAAAGCATTCTGCTCCCTCCCCTCAGAGCCACCCCCCGTGCTCTGGTGAACTTGACAACTGCTCCTCCTGCAGCTTTTCTCTTGCTGCTGGCTGCCGCGCTGGAAATTCTGTGTTTATATGTTAATAAAACGTTTTAATAAAATACAATAAAACCATGGATCGCTGGTCCAGCTCACCAGAAGACCAGAAAATCTGATGGGACTCGGTCAGCAACGTAAAACCCGAGTTTAATTCTCGTGACAACCTCAGCCATTTCCTTGTTCATTTCAGCGGAGGGAGAGAAGGAGGAGGGAGCGAGCGATCACTTGACTTTTGGCCCAAAAAACAAAAGAAAACTCCAGATAAGGGATTAAGAAGGGGAAATTAATAAATTTGTGTCACATATAAAACAGTTCTGCATCGCTTTGCATCGCTTTGAATGAGAACATGCCGGTGCTCGCTGACTGCGCGCTGGCAGAGCCCTTTTATAGGGCTCTGCGCGCTGGGACAGGTGGGGGCGTGGGTTAGGGTCCAAAACTCCGTCCCTTCTGTTCTCTGATTGGTCCGAACAAAAATCTACCGGAGAAATGGTTGTTAATGAGAGAAGTCCCAGACTGTGCAGTGAAGGGAAATGAGAATTGAGCGGAGCTGTGCAGGAAGGCGAGGGCCAGGCTAACATTTCACAGCTAATGCACCTTTTTGCTTAATCTTAATTATTTTGCATCGCTGAATAATCTTTTGTTTTTGTCCTCAGCAAGTGCAGCGCCTCAACCCAAGGACCTGTCAACGCCCAGTGAGTACCGGTATACATTACACTTTAAACCATTGTTTATTTTATCAGGCCTTGCAAAATAAAATTTATTTTATTATTTTTTTCATGGAAAACCGATGCCACTTCCAGATCAGAAATTGGAAGATGGGCATTCCCATTGCCTCAGGATGGTAAGTATTGAACAGTTAGCAGTGAGACACTTGGAAAAAAATGATCAACCACAGCCACCTTGCTGTTGGAGAGATTGTAATCAAGACATGTGTGTTTTTGTTTTATTTTTTTCCCCCAGTGTTTCAGCGTACTGTATTCAACTTCTTCATTGACATCGGCGATCGCCTAGCCCTACATCCCTCTCCCACCCTGTGCCACCTCTTCAGCTGTGCCAAAAAGGATAGAGACCATGGAGGATTTTGTGAGAGAGGAGCACCTCGTGACTCCAAATTTGCTACCCTGGTAGGTTTTACAAGTCTGGAGGAAAGCCGAGCATAACGCAGTACCGTACAACCAAACACTTGGAAGTGTCAGTGAACTATATCATGGATTTATTCCAACAGGTTCTGCAAATTTCCAGAATTGGAGGAAAGCACACCAAGGACTTTGTCTACAAATTTCTTGATAGGTATGTATCAACACACGCTCACCCACCCACTAACCATCTGAACTAAATATTTTACTTGCAAGTTCAGTATTTAGTTTTGTAAACTAAATATTTAGCTATCAAATTAAATATTTAATTTAGAACGACGTGTATTAATAACATGGTTAAAATATGACTGGAAAAAAATGTTTTCTCTAAACTAAAATATTGCTGTTGATTTTTGTAACTTTGCTAATGGCACCTCATAGATATGAAAATGTTTGGCAACTCGAGTGCGTTTTGCAGCAATTTTTTAACTGATGTGCTCAAATTTGGCAGCACGACGTCTCAGTGGTTAGCACTGTTGTCTCACATCAAGAAGGTCCTGGGTTCAATCCCCGGTTGGACCTGGAGTGTTTCTGTGGAGTTTGCGTGGGTTTTATCCGAGTACTCCGGTTTCCTGCAACAGATCCAAAACATGCATGTTCTGCCTTCAGGTCCAGGCCTCCCTTGAAAAAAAGATCTGTGATCTCTATGGGATTTGCCTGCTTAAATAAAGGTTAATAAATAAAAATGTGTGTTAGTGTGTTAACTAGTGTTCTAAGTGATTGGCAAAAACTCAAAGCCACCTATCAACATTTGCTGGGATGGATGTTTTTATTTATTTATTAATCAGGGAGATCCCAGCAAGACACTGTGCATTTTCCAGGTTGCCCTTGCATATTGCTAATTACTTTTTGTTTTTGTTTGTTTTTTTGCAAATGCAGATGGAATCATGAATGGAGATTCTGCAGCAACAGAGGATTTTATAAGGACTCATGCTGCAGAGCATTTAAAACATGCAAAGGAGGACATGGGCTCACACTGGACAATTAACACAACTGGTAGAGCTGCTGCCTCTCAGCGAGCAGGTCCCCGGTTCAAATCCCGGTCCGGGGGCCTTTCTGGGTGAAGTTTGCATGTTCTCTCCGTGCATGCGTGGGTTTTCTCCGGGGGCTCCAGTTTCCTCCAACAGTCCAAAAACATGCATGTTAGACTGATGGGGACTCTATGACCTTGGGTGTGAGTGAGACAGGTCTCTCTTGTAAATGAGTCCCCGTGGCTCAACGAGGCTAGCCTGTATAAATAAAGGTTGAATGAAAAAATGTGCCACAAAGAAGTGGAGGTGGGGCTTTCACACTGTACATTTAATGCACCACGAAGAAGTGGACACTGGACATTTAATGCACCACGAAGAAGTGGACACTGGACATTTAATGCACCACAAAGAAGTGGACACTGGACATTTAATGCACCACAAAGAAGTGGACACTGGACATTTAATGCACCCCAAAGAGGTGGAGGACATAGGGTCACACAGGACATTTAAAACGTGCCACATAGAAGTGGAGGATACGGGCTCACACAGAACTGAGGAACACTTTTTTGGGGGGGAGATGCAAATCGGTGCTGGGCATAAAATTAGAATATTGTGAAAAAGTTATTTATTTCAAAAAGTAAATCTTCTATACAGTATTACTGTATATTCATTCACACAGACTGATATATTTAAAAATAATCTTAATGCTGATGATTATAACTGACAACTAATGAAAACTCCAAATTCATTATCAGTAAATTACATTACTTGAGATCAATTAAAAAATGATTTTTATAGATGTTGGCCAACTGAAAAGTATTAACATGGTAGCATGGTCCTTAGCCCCAACTATTGAAAGATGTACATATTGTACATTTCATGTTCATACATCTCAGTTGGCCAACATTTATAAAAATACTTTATTTTTATTGAGCTCAAGTAGTAGTCTAATTTTCTGAGATACTGAATTTAGGGTTGTCATTGGTTGTCAGTTTTAATCATCAACATTAAAATAAATAAACATTTGAAATATATCAGTCTGTGTGTAATGAATGTTTCACTTTTTGAATGGAATTCCTGAAATAAAACAACTTATTTAAAATATTATGACCAGCACACTTTGTACAGATTATTTTTGTGGTGAGGGGACTGTAATTTTATACAGCTTTTTTATTTCTCTTGTTACTGCCTGCTATATCAAAAAGACAAATGAAGGCATGTTAAAAAAAAATTGTTAAGTACAGACCAAAAATGAAGGCATGTTAAATTTTTTTTATTGTTTATGTTAAGTACGGCCAAAGAATGAAGGCATTTAAAAAAAAAATATGTGAAGTACAGACCCAAGTGAGCTGTGTACTTTTATAGATTTGTTTGTGTATTTTGTGTTGCCACCAGTTGATAAGTTCCGTAATGTAAAGCTTTTTTTTTAAGTTACCAAAGGTGGAATTCTCAATTTTATGTGTTATGCTGTTCCTTTAAATTGTGTCAAATAAACAGGATAAAGGTAAAATTTATGGAGTGATTTGTAAAACTTAATCCAACTGTTTGTAGGATTTTAAAGCTGCGGATGCGGATGGTCAAATGTATTTCCCTAGATTTGTTTGCCTCAACGCAATTTTAAAGTAGATTCATTATACTTTTTATATGCATAGCATGATTTTGACAAGCAGCATGTAAAGTGACTAAAATAAGTTAAATATAATAGCCTAATTAGAATAAGCTAAATACAGTAAGTTATTGACGTCAGATAGACGTCTAATGTAGACGCCTTTTAGACGTCAGGAATATAGACGTCTAATGTAGACGCCTTTTAGACGTCAGGAATATAGACGTCTGTTGGACGTCGGAAAAAAGACGTCTTTTAGACGTCGGAAAGACGTCATCTGGCGTAACGTTTTCGACCTTCCAGGGACCTGATTTCGACGTCCAGAAATGACCTGAAAAAGACGTCGTATAGACGTCTCCTTGCTCAGTGGGATGTGAGCCGATCCAAATTGAACCAGACAGGACCAGACTGATCCGCTCTGCGCCGAGCGAGTGGAAAAGGGACATAATAGAACATTCAATAGTGACCGTGAAGCATCAGAGACCTGACCCCCAAGACCCGAGCCAGACAGAGGTGGGACAAGACCCCAAGACGGACCCCGAGCGCTGAGCCCCCAGGGCCACCCAAACAGGATGAACCACTCACCCACCCCCCAGATCGGACCAAAGGAGAGAACCGGAAGAGCCCCATCAGCGACCACACACAATGACCCCCGGGACCAACAGCGACAGACTCATAGGCCCCCGCCGGAACCCGCTGCACCGATGCAGCCCCAGGTCTAGGCCCCAAGGCTCGGGCACTGAGGACGTACACCCCCCAGGCCCAGGCTCAACAGTACCAGAGGACCCGAGCCCCACCAGGCCGAGCCGACACACGCCCAACCCAGGCAGTAAGCACTCATTCCTGGGTACAGATGAACCGTACGCGCCCTGGAGGTCCCCAACCCAGGCAGTAAGCACTCATTCCTGGGTACAGATGAACCGTACGCGCCCTGGAGGTCCCCAACCCAGGCAGTAAGCACTCATTCCTGGGTACAGATGAACCGTACGCGCCCTGGAGGTCCCCAACCCAGGCAGTAAGCACTCATTCCTGGGTACAGATGAACCGTACGCGCCCTGGAGGTCCCCAACCCAGGCAGTAAGCACTTGTTCCTGGGTACAGATGAACCGTACGCGCCCTGGAGGTCCCCAACCCAGGCAGTAAGCACTTGTTCCTGGGTACAGATGAACCGTCCGCGCCCTGGAGGTCCCCAACCCAGGCAGTAAGCACTTGTTCCTGGGTACAGATGAACCGTACGCGCCCTGGAGGTCCCCAACCCAGGCAGTAAGCACTTGTTCCTGGGTACAGATGAACCGTACGCGCCCTGGAGGTCCCCAACCCAGGCAGTAAGCACTTGTTCCTGGGTACAGATGAACCGTACGCGCCCTGGAGGTCCCCAACCCAGGCAGTAAGCACTTGTTCCTGGGTACAGATGAACCGTACGCGCCCTGGAGGTCCCCAACCCAGGCAGTAAGCACTTGTTCCTGGGTACAGATGAACCGTACGCGCCCTGGAGGTCCCCAACCCAGGCAGTAAGCACTTGTTCCTGGGTACAGATGAACCGTACGCGCCCTGGAGGTCCCCAACCCAGGCAGTAAGCACTTGTTCCTGGGTACAGATGAACCGTACGCGCCCTGGAGGTCCCCAACCCAGGCAGTAAGCACTTGTTCCTGGGTACAGATGAACCGTACGCGCCCTGGAGGTCCCCAACCCAGGCAGTAAGCACTTGTTCCTGGGTACAGATGAACCGTACGCGCCCTGGAGGTCCCCAACCCAGGCAGTAAGCACTTGTTCCTGGGTACAGATGAACCGTACGCGCCCTGGAGGTCCCCAACCCAGGCAGTAAGCACTTGTTGCGTGGAAAGTGACGTGCGCAATGTTTTTGTGCGCACGCACGGTAGATACATGAGGCCCCAGATCTTTTTGCTTATTTCAATCAAAAAAAAAAACTAATTTTAAGTTGTTTTAAACTTGTTTTCAGAGTAGACTTTTCTCCAGTGTACTACTTTTGAGCATCAGAATCTTATTATAAGACAAGAAAAGCTCACAATTGTAGTAAAATATTGCTCAAAACTAGATTTTTGTAGCTAGTTTCAAGATTTCGCATATCTTGTTTGACTTGAACAAAATGTCTTATTTTAAGAATCTTGTCAAGTGAATTTTCACTTGTTCCATTGGCAGATTTTTTTTGCTTATTTCAAGCAAAAAAATCTTATTTTACATTTTTTTTTCTTATTTTTAGAGGGGCATTTTTTCCAGTGCACATTTTTACTACATACGTATCACGTTATTACTACATAGTATCACGTTTTTACTACATAGTATCACGTTTTTACTACATAATATCACGTTATTACTACATACGTAGTGCTGGACGATAATTCAATAACGATAAATATCGCGATATACTTTTATTCAATAACGATGATATGAAGTTTAAGCATATTTTCGATATTTCGATAGGATTTTACAACGTTTTTCTGTTTCTGTTCGGGTTGGAGCGGCTGCTTCAACAACCCGCCCGGACAGAAAAAGCTGTGACACAAAACGTGCGTGGTGACGTCGTTGTTACGCAGCGCTCACCAGCAGCAGGCGTTAGCGGTAGCAGGCTAAAAGCTAAGCTAGTCTCCAAAGCGCGTTAAGTTTTCGCTTCAAAACGAGTCAAACGAGTGCTCATGACCGTCAGAATGTGACTGAACAAAGTTTCACAAGCGAAGAGAAAGCAGACGACATCACTGATGAGAGGAAAGACTAATTCGTCGGTGTGGACGTAGTTCGGTTTTGTTAAACTGCAGGTCTCATCTGCAGCGAGTCTTACTCGGTTTCTTTATTTTGCAAAACGTGACAAAGTCGTTCTAACTAGCGGTGGGAACATCTATTCTAACTTGTTTAATCTGAAGAGTTTCCACTCGATAGAATATGATGAGAGTCAGAAGATGAAGAACAATAAAGTTTGAGCCAACGTTTCCCTGAAACTACGACGTAAACAAACAGCCCCAGCAGCGCTGCATGTTTTTTAAATTCAAAATAAAACAAATTCATCAGAAGAAGAAAAAACACTGAATGAAAATGTGCAGAAAGACGAAAATAGTGTTTTAATATCTGCCCCTTGTTTAAAAAATACAAAATAACTACAAACAAACAACAACCTTCACTTCACCTGCACCACACCTTCCCAACAACTTTGATTTAATCATCTTTTAAAACATAGTTTTAGAAATGTTTATGGTGATATCAAGTCAACACAATCCTGTTTCCTGATTTACAACTCAGCTCCTTCAAACTAGTCCTAAATGGAGGTTTTACAAACATTTACATTCCCTTCAGGGTTTAATAACTTTAAACAAATTTTAATTGAATATTTGGGGGGTAATTTTTTTTCAGTTTTATACATGACTTGTAAAATACTATGTTCAACCAAATCATAAAATTTTAATAATTTAAACTGATGAAATATTTGTTGGGTGACCATAGCACTTCCTACTAATAATTCTTGTAGCTCTTTAAAAACAAAACAAAAAAAACAGGGTTTGTAATAGTTTTACATGCTTTTCCCCAAACTTCAATACAACAGATTAAATATGGAACAATCATTACATTATTCAATATATTCAAAACTTTGTCATTCAAAAACTATTTTACTTTATACAGTAATGCAATTGATTTTGTTATTTTTATTCTTAAGTAATTTCCATGAGATTTCTATGTCAGCTTCTTATAAATAACAACACCCAAAAGTTTTATTTAATTAACTATGAATTTCAATGCTGTAAATTTTAAAGATGTTTAAAGTTAAAACTATTAATATTGACACAGTTGAGAATTTTATGGCAAGAAAGTTCATGCTCAATAATCCACGTACCAAATCCAATAATTTTCAGTCGGGTCATCTGGACAGTTTCTTTTTATAGAAATTGGATGGAGGATGGAGGGTGAAACGTTTCTATAAAAAAGAAAGTGTCCAGATGACCCGACTGAGAATTATTGGGTTGAGAAGTTTATGTTTATTTGATGGTGATTTCCATCTTTTTGGAGGCTAAATACAAATACAAGGAGAACATTAATTTATTTGTATAGTTTATAGGTTTTTTTTAGGCTTTTATATTGTTTATATCGATATCGAATTATATCAATATCGACCGAAATTAAGAACTATATCGTGATAAAAATTTTGGCCATATCGTCCAGCCCTATACATACGTATCACATTATTACTACATAAGCTCCAATTTTTTATTTTCATGGTTGACTGCAATACACTTCCGTACACTAAACATCTTCAGTCTGCAAAGGAAAAAAAAAACAGAAGGTTTTGTAACCGGGAGCATACATGGTCAACATGGTCACTTCAGTTTAAGAGATGATCCAGGTAAATTTTTTTCATTTACCCTTTATTTATCCTGGTAGTCTCATTGAGCCACGAGAACTCATTTTCAAGAAAGACCAGTTAGGGAGCAAATGGTGGGGGTTAAGGGCCTTGCTCAAGGGCCCAGAGTGAGGTGAATGAGGGTGGAGGCAGATGTGGGTGTTTCACCATTTTCCACCCACATTTTTTATGTTGTCGGTACCAGGGCTATTCTTTTTTTAATTCAACCTTTATTTAGACAGATAAGTCACATTGAGCCTCAAAGACTCATTTACAAGTGAGATCTGCTTAGACAGACAAAAAGTAATGAAATTAGACACATTAGGAGATGGAGGTGAAAACAACTATTAAAATATTTCTTCATGCCTGAGAAAAAAAATTCTAATATTAAAAAACACCTCGCACAAATAAGCACATAGGGACGTAGACATTCTGCAGAGGGGGGGAGACACCGAGAACGATGAGCAATGTTCATAAATGCTCTCGAGGTCACTGTAAGAATTCTGATAAGGATGGAATAATCATCCAGCTCCCTCCGATGAGATCCGTAAACATTCTCGAGGATGTCGGGGAATGGCCAAGGTCAACGCTAATGAGAATCCAAGAGTCCTGAAATTATGACAGAATGTTTATTCAGCTGGTTCCCTCTGGTTGATGGTGGAGTTCCCCGATGGGCGGGGGGTGAGCGTCAGATTACATGTCCTCCAGGCGTATTCAGATAATGTGGCCTTGAAGGCCAGCCGGGGAAGCCAGATTCAGATAAACACACAATTGTTTTGAGTACAGGCAGAACATAATGACATCTACGAGCGCCTTTGGATGTTATCAGTCCATTAAATGGTTGTTATTAGTTTTTATCATTCCCATATGTAGGTCAACTAACGGACCAACACCGGTCACATGACCTGAGGTCAAGTGACGGACCAACACAGGTCACACGACATGAAGTCAACTGACAGACAGGTCACATGACATGAGGTCAACTGATGGACCGACACAGGTCACATGACCTGAAGTCAAGTGACGGACCAACATTGGTCACATGACCTGAGGTCAACTGACAAAATGACACAGGTCACATGACATGAAGTCAACTGACGGACCGACACTCGTCACACGACATGAGGTCAACTGACGGACCGACACAGGTCACATGACCTGAGATCAACTGATGGATCGACACAGGTCACATGACCTAAGGTCAACTGACGGACCGACACAGGTCACATGACATGAGGTCAACTAACGGACCAACACAGGTCACATGACCTGAGGTCAAGTGACAGACCAACATAGGTCACACGACATTAAGTCAACTGACAGACAGGTCACATGACATGAGGTCAACTGACGGACCGACACAGGTCACATGACCTGAAGTCAAGTGACGGACCAACACAGGTCACATGACCTGAGGTCAACTGACAAAATGACACAGGTCACACGACATGAAGTCAACTGACGGACCGACACTGGTCACATGACCTGAGGTCAACTGATGGACCGACATAGGTCACATGACCTGAGGTCAACTGACGGACCGACACAGGTCACATGACCTGAGGTCAAGTGACGGACCAACACTGGTCACATGACCTGAGGTCAACTGATGGACCGACATAGGTCATATGACCTGAGGTCAACTGACGGACCGACACAGGTCACATGACCTGAGGTCAAGTGACGGACCAACACTGGTCACATGACCTGAGGTCAACTGACAAAACAACACAGGTCACACGACATGAAGTCAACTGACGGACCAACTCAGGTCACATGACCTGAGGTAAACTGACGGACCAACACAGGTCACATGACCTGAGGTCAACTGACATACCGGTATAATGGACCAGATTGCACATTTATATACGGTGCGGCCCATTGCCGTGTTCTACAACATGCTTGACCTGGCAGCGATAAATGCTTATGTGTTATACAAGGCTT
>JBBPBX010050154.1:14128-25091 GCA_038048925.1 Garcialebias charrua | reverse complement strand
AGCTTGCTCATTAAAATCATTCAACTTTTATTCATACAAGTTAGTCTCATTGAGCCACAATGACTCATTTTGAAGAGAGACCTGTTTTAGACAGACAACAAACTAGAGTAAAATGCAATTAAATAAGTGTTAAAAACAATAAATGAAGGTGCCACATAAAACAAGGTGCATTCTAAAAATGAACAAATTTGCATATATCTATGACATCAATTACTTAAAATCCCCTAAAGAGATCAAGGTGGACAGCTTCTGATCTTGTTGCAAGTGTTCCAGGTTGCAGAAGCTGAGTACCAGTAGAAAAATGCCTTTTTGCCAGGTCAGTCTGCACTGAGGGAACGCTGCAGGTGATGGCCGGAGTGCGCACGCTGTAACTGCACTGACGACGTGACATGTGGGAGGAGATACTGTATAAGAAGGTAGCAGACCAAGGAGGGATTTATAGATGAAGATGAACCAGTGTGAGAGCCTATACGTGTAGTTAATGATGACCAACTGACCAAGGGTGCAGTGATGGGTATGGTAGTTACAACCAGTTATGAATCTTAAGCGCACCATGGTACACAACATCCATCAGCTGCAAGCAGCTGGCAGGGGCATTCATGCAAATGTCACCATAGTCAACGGTCGGTACGAAGGTAGCGGTTACAAGGTGTTTTCTGGCACTCAGAGTTAAACAATATCAGAGTCAGAGAGTCAGAGAATCTTTATTGTCATTTGCACCACATGTGGAACATGTGATGAAACAAGATTATGTACACAGGGTCCCAGTTACATCCAACAAGAAAATGTAAGAGAAGAACAGTAATAACATCTAAGATATGAACTAAGAAAAACATCCGCTAACAATACACTAAGCACTAGAAAAACATCACTCTAAACAAGCAGCACCAACATGAGTCTGTGTGAGCAGATGAGCACAAATGAACACAGCAACATGAATCAGCAGCAACATGATGTGATATTGTGCAGTGATTATTCTGGTTATTTATTCATGAGTCTAACAGCCTCAGGGTAGAAGCTGTTCCTCAGTCTAGTGGTTCTACACTTGATGCTCCTCAACCTCCGTCCTGAGGGGAGTGGGGCAAAAAGTGTGTGTGCTGGGTGAGTGGGGTCCTTCATGATGCAGGTGTCTATTTCTGAAAAAGAAACCCAGTTTTAATTTCAGTTGATCAAGTTTTCGATATGTGGTTTATCAACCAAAATTTCCAAGTATTTGTAAGAATCTACAAACTCAATAGGAACACCATGCATGGATGAGATAGGAGGAAGAGTTGCTGCTGGGCCTGGCACAGACTTTTTGTTGGAAAACAACATCCCTTTGGTTTTATTAGCATTTAGCACCAGCTTAAGATGGAATAAGTTCAACTGAATGATGTCAAATGCAGACAGTAGAAGCTGGAAAACATTTGTAACTGTGTTAGCTCAACAGTTATAATGTATTATCAGCAATTCAGCATCAGGAATGTTTTGACCTACATTATTTATATACATTAAAATGTAAAAATGAGTGGGTCCTAAAACTGAGCCTTGTGGCACATAAAAATGACATGGAAAACATGTTCACATGAGCACACATAATGAAAAATACTGTGCTCCTGTGTGTGAAAAACACTTTCGTTTTGCTTCTAAAGACGTTGCTTTAGTTTTTTGGGAAACGATTATGAAACCGCGCCTTTCTGACCGCAACCACCTGAGCCAGCTGCCCGACTGCTCAGAGAGCTGCTGTTTTCTTACTGGAAGCGTCACTAATAATAGAGGCAGATGAAAAGAAACACAGTGAGCCTATTGTGAGAAAAGAAAGTATTTGTGGAATCTAGAGGGGCCATTTTCCTCATTAACTGTAAATCAATTGCACGTATCGCTGAGGCTGTCATCACTCGTAAAACAAACGGAAATTCCATTAATAAAAATACAAAACAAGTTGTTTTGTTCTTGTTATCAAAAATATGTGGCCTCAAGAGAGAGAGTTAACAAAAAACAAAAACACATTTTCTGTATGCATGCTAAGTTTTGCACGGTACAGTAGAAGAGTGGGCTGTGCTGTTGCCCCACAACAAGAAGGTCACAGGTTTACCTCTCAGCCTTTCTGTGAAGAGTTTACATGTTCACCCCATCTGGGTGATCCATCTCCCTCCCACAGACCCCAAACTTTCATCATGTTTGCTCTTAATAAGTGTGTCAGAATGTGAGTGTGGCCTGTTTGTCTCTGTGTCCCCTGATGGACTTGTGACCTATCCAGGGTGGACGTTCTTGCACAATGATTGCTGGAGATAATCACCAGTGAAGAAAAAGGATGGGCGGATGTTGTGTTTCACTTTTAAGTACACTTGATTGTTCTCTCTTTCGTCCTTGACGAAGACGTCCCTTCACCCGCTCCTCCCCTCCTGCTTTTGCTCTCCTGTCCTGCGAACCTCCGCAGAGCTTTACACATCTTACAAATTGAAAATTATTATAGATCTGGTCAGCTGGTCTCGCAACGCAATTGATAAAATTTCTCAAAGACAGGAGCCAGGAGAACCCTCATGCCCTGCAGGGACACACGCAGCTGGATATGTCATGGTGTGTTTGGAAGATGATGTGCCTGCCTGTTCTGGATGTAGAAGACGCATACATAAGTGGATTTATTTATGATAACAGGGTTTCTGCTGTTTGGAGTTGGCGGATACTGGGTCATCAACTAACTAGGAAGACGTCGGCAGCAGTTTTGGCAATAGTAAAGCTGTCCGCCTTAGGTGAAGGATTACTCCATGCATCAAAGCTCTTGGATATGCTTTGCAAGCTGAATTGTAAGTTGGATGTGATTTCTGAGAATCGTGGGCCACTTGCAGCTCCTAGAACTTGCCAGGCATGAAGGAATCAACCTTGGAGGAAGCTAACAAGCACGGACAGGCAGAATGTCCACAGATCTGGCTGTTTGGATTCTCCATTGAGTGTACCAGCAGAACCGAAGGCAGACACGTCAGTAGAGTCTGCCTGTTCAAAACAATTGTTGTTTATCTGAATTTGACCTCCCCGCTGGCCTTGGATAGGCCAACTTATCTCAAATTGCTCCTTGTGGATACGTAAACTAAGAAGCTCGCTCTGCCCTCCCCGCCCCAAGGACATCTGTGAGCCTTATCAGAATTGTGCCGCTGATAGACACTGCACCATCATATCAGAACTTTGGAACGTTCTGGAGTGTCCATGGACAACTCACCACCTTTGGTGACCTCCTTTTGCATAAATGTATTATGATGGCATTGTATGTTGCTGGGCAGCATGGTGGCACAACTAGAGCTGCTGCCTCTCAGCAAGAAGGTTGCCAGTTCAAATTTCGGTCCGGGGGCCTTTCTGGGTGAAGTTTGCATGTTTTCTACGGGTACTCTGGTTTCCTCCCACAGATAAAAAACATGCATGTTTGGCTGAATGGTCTAAATCGTCCCTATGAGTGAGAAACTGAATGGTTGTTTGTCTCTATGTGGCCCCGTGATGGACTGGTGACCTGTCCAGGTTGTACCCCACTACCCCTTGCACAGTGATAGCTGTACATGAGCACTGGTGAGCCCAGCAACCCATAAAAGAAGTGGGTTAACATAATGGATGGATGGATGTTGCGAGGTCTTTTGTTGTTGTTGTTGTTGCATGTTTTACACTGTGCCCTGGCCAGGACATGGTCTGAGACATGATTTTTTTTTTACTTCCTCCACCCTCGTGATCTCTTTCCCTCTAATCTGTATGTTTGTATGTAACAGGTCTCTTGTACATGAGTCCTTGAGGCTCAGTGGGAACTAACCTGTATAAATAAATGTTGAATGACTGAATGATTGCTGGAAAGTCTGGTCTTTTTCCTGGAATCTGTCACATCCTGTCGGACCAGTTCTGCTGGTTTTTCCTCAACAGATTTTCAGGCGAGGTGTTTGACACTCATTAAAGCATGTTGTGTCTCATAAAGTCTCCATCGGACATTGATACCGTTCAGCTACTAACCCAGGTGAAAGTTATAACCAGAATGAAGGTTAGTTTAATCTTCTGTAGGTCTGCCTTGTCAGATTCACAGTAATTATAAAACAAATATACCGATAATCAGCTCAGCCACTTCATTTATACCAGTGGTCCCCAAACTACGGCCCGCGGGCCGGATGCGGCCCGTCTCCACATTTGGTCCGGTCCCCAGAACATTACCATAGAGCATTTAGATTTTTTTTTCATGTGTGTATTTGTATTTGATAATAAAGTTGGACTTTTGCAATAAAATGTTCCTTAGTTATGAACTATTTTGAACTATTGTTCCACATTTGATTTATTGTGTTCCACCCTTCTGCGGTCTGTGCCCCTATCTGGCAACCCCCAGAAAAAAATCCTAAACCCGCCCCTGTCAAAGACAGAACGGAATAATGGCAAAAAGATTAGGTAAGAGAAATTTTGATTCAGAATGCAGGGCATTTAAGCTGCAGTGGACAAAGGATTATTTTTTTGTTCAATGCAAAGAAAAGGCTGTCTGTGTCATCTGTCAAGAGGCGGTGGCGGTATTCAAAGAATACAATCTGCGGCGACACTATGAATCCCGTCACAAAGACAAGTATGATAGCTTGCAAGGCCAAATGCGAGCAGACAAACTCTCAAAGCTAAAAAGTGGACTGTTAGCTCAGCAGAATACATTTGCACTTTTGTTAGAGAGGGTTATTTGGTTATTATTTATTTTATTAATAGTGTTATTATTTATTTTATTAATAGTGTTATTATTTATCTCCTGACTTTTGTGCTGTGAAGAACCCAGAGAGGGTTATTTGATTGTGCTTTCTGGAAAACAATACATTTTTACATTTAGGCACTCCTGCAATCATCACACTTTTTCCTGTTACAAACTGACTCCGGCCCCCCACCAGAGAAGGGAAAAGTTATGTGGCCCTCACAGGAAAAAGTTTGGGGACCCTTGATTTATACTGAAGCCTTTTCAAGGTTGGAGCTTTCCTATCTTGTAATCTGTGAATTTTTCATTGATCGACACCATGATGCAACCTCTGCCAAACAGCTCACTTTTGTTTCTAGGTCTTGCATCCTTGTGTTGTTCAACGAGACTTCCCTGTTCCTAGTTAAATAACAGCCGTGGGAGGGGAAAAAACAGTCTGATTTCATAATTCCCCGGTACCGACAACATAAAAAATGTGGGTGAAAAAAGGTGAAACACCCACACATGCCTCCACCCTCATTCGCCCCACCCTGGGCTCCTGAGCAAGGGCCTTAACCCCCACCATCTGCTCCCTAAACAGGTCTTATTTGAAAATGAGTTCTCGTGGCTCAATGAGACTACCTGGATAAATAAAGGGTAAATGAAAAAAAAAATCCTCCATCCTGAAGCAGAAACGCAACTGCACATCATGATACAACTTCCACCGTGCTTCACCTTAGATGTTGTTTAGTGAACTGCTTTTCTGAAGGGTTCTTTTTTTTAATAATAATAAAAAAATTATTCTCTCTTTTTCTAAAATGTCTTAAGGGTTCTACGGAGTTTGATTTCCTCTTGTCTGAAGATTTGTAAATAAATAAGACGTTGCTCCAAAAGCAACTCCTTCCAACACGATCCTTGCCATAGCTCCAGGCCACTGTGAGGAAATTAAATATCTTCTTCAATGTTTTTTTTGTTTTTTTTGGTACAAAACTGATGCAGTCATCCCCTTACACATTTTCAAACCATTGTTTATTCTGTTCATTGAGCCATTAAAATGTGCCAATATTTGCGTACACTTTTTTTGGGTGTAACTTTACAAGTTTTATCATAAAAATTCAAATATGCATGCACCTTTTTATTTTTTATTTTATTTTAAAGTTAGTGCATTCAGCTTTAAACCAGGATGAAAAATCTTTTTGATATCTATTTGTGTTACTCAGTCGTACAGCATGTTGATTGATTTAGAAGCTTCTCGGTTTTATTTTATTTTATTCATAAAGGAAAGGTTTTATATGTTATTTTGTTATTCACTATCATCACTTTGCCAGAACTGCCTTTTCCTGCAGGGTTTTTAAAACAAATTTCCAAATCAGACTAGATGTGTAAAAAAAATGTGGGAGTATTTGTAGCATTTTATTTAAAGATCACAGAAGTGATATTTGTCCAAGAATTATTTAAAAATGATGTTTTGTCATCATAAAATGGTGTAACATTTGACCCGTGCAACTTGTCACGTCTACTTGGAAATCACCAGGAAGGCTGGTAAAGAAATGAGAGTGGAAGGAAGTTTGTTCGGCTGCATGAGTCATTTCAGCATGTTGTGTTTCAGGATGAACCCTCTTTTGCAGCAGTTGCATAATACAGTTAAATGCAAATGAGCTTATCCTGAGTGGTGCTTGCATGCGCTGTTACTCAATTTCTTGTCTTTGGGAAATTTTCACTGAGTTTGAATCAGTAAAATGAGTTAATTATTTTTTTCATTCAATTTTACAGGTTACGGTAGTCTCATTGAGCCTCATTTACAAGAAGGAACTGTTAGGTGAGGTTCAAACAACAATAGACATTCATGTAAAAAGAAAAGTAAATAGAAGAAATGATGTGAAAATTAAACAAAAATAGCTACATTGCAAAGCAATGTAAAATATTAAAAACAGGAACATGTCTGCCTTGGGTTTTGCCATGAACTTAGCAATGTTTGAAACCACTTGGGGAGATCAAGGCTGAGAGCTTCAGATCTTTTTGCAAATTCCAGGAAACAGCAGTGGAGTAGGAGAAGGTCCTTTAGTCTAGTTCAGTACTCACTGAGGGAACACTGCAGGTAATCATGTCCTGACAATTCACGCTGTAGCTGCACTCAAGCAGAGACATGTAGGAGGAGATGTATGAAGGAAACAGATTTGTTTTTTTCATCCAACCTTTTACAGGTTAATCCCATTGAGCCTCGGGGACTCATTTACAAGAGAGACTTGAAATCAAGAAGTGACTTAAAGATGAAAATTTACCAGTGCGAGAATCTGTGTGATGTTATTTTTATTTTATTTATAACATTTGTTCATAAAAAAAATACAACACAAAACAATCCCATAAACGATAACATACAAAATATAAAAAATGAAAGGTAGCAGAAAGAAGAAAAACATCTTATCATATCTGCCCCTTTTTTCAAACAATCAGTTGAAACAATAATTATCTTCCAGTAACAGAACAAAATGAATAACTAAATTTTTTGAACTAATACAATACACATTACGCTACTTCATATACTGTATGATGTTAACGTTAATATTTGATGTTAACAACGAACAGTTAACCAGTGAAACTGAAGTTAATCAATAGCTGCGTATTTCTGCCACATCTATGAATGAATGCCACTAAAAAAGAAATGACAAATTGTGTGTGTGTGTGTGTGTGTTTTGTTTATGTTACTTTGTAAAGCCCAATTTTCCAACTTATACTATGTTGTGAGGATCATCCATCCATCCATCCCTCCATTGTCTTCCGCTTATCCGGGGTCGGGTCGAGGGGGTAGCAGCCTAAGTAGGGAGGCCCAGACTTCCCTCTCCCCAGCCACTTGGAGCAGCTCCTCTGGGGGAATCCCAAGGTGTTCCCAGGCCAGCCGAGAAACATAGTCCCTCCAGCGTGTCCTGGGTCTTCCTCTGGGTCTCCTCCCGGTGGGACATGCCCGGAACACCTCACCAGGGAGGCGTCCAGGAGGCATCCTAACCAGATGCCCGAGCCACCTCAACTGGCTCCTCTCGATGTGGAGAAGCAGCGGCTCTACTCTGTTGTGAGGACCAACTTCTTCTTATGGGCCCAACGCCCGGTCACCAAGAAGAAGTTGGTAATGGTTAGGTTTGGGGTTAGGTATGTACTGATAATACTTAAGTTTAGGGTTAGGTAAGTACTGGCAATGGTTAGGTTTAGGGTACTGGTAATGGTTAAGCTTAGGGTTAGGTATGTACTGTAATGATTAACAATAATAATAATAATAATATAGGTTTAGGGTTAGGTATGTACTGATAATACTTAAGTTTAGGGTTAGGTTAGGTAAGTACTGGCAATGGTTGGGTTTAGGGTTGGGTATGCACTGTAATGGTTAATAATAATAATATAGGTTTAGGTTTAGGTATGTACTGATAATACTTAAGTTTAGGGTTAGGTATGTACTGGTAGGGTTGGGTATGCACTGTAATGGTTAATAATAATAATAATAATAATAATAATAATAATACAGTAATATAGGTTTAGGGTTAGGTATGTACTGATAATACAGACAGGAGGTGGAACATCTGGAGAGCTGGTGCAAAGAGAACAACCTTCACATGAATGTGAAGAAGACGAAGGAGATGATTGTGGACTTCAGAAGGAACAAACACACCCACACCCCACTGTATATAGGTGGATCTGCGGTGGAGGTGGTCTCCAGCTACAAGTACCTGGGTGTACACTTGAACGATAACCTCAGCTGGAGCAATAACACCACCAGCCTGATCAAGAAAGGTCATCAGAGACTCTACTTCCTCAGACGGCTGAGACGAGCCGGTCTGAGAAGCTCAGTCCTCACCTCGTTCTACAGGTGTGCAGTGGAGAGCGTCCTGTGCTCCAGCATCAACGTGTGGCATGGAGGCTGCACAGTTGCAGAGAGGAAAGCTCTACAAAGAGTGGTGAAGGCTGCACAGAAGTCTGTGGGAGTCAGTCTCCCCACCATCACAGACATTTACACCTCCAGATGCAGAAAAAGAGCCACCTGCATCATGAAAGACCTCACTCACCCAGCACACTCACTCTTTGCACCACTCCCCTCGGGACGGAGGTTGAGGAGCATCAAATGTAGAACCACTAGACTGAGGAACAGCTTCTACCCTGAGGCTGTCAGACTCATGAATAAATAAATAATAAGAATAAACACTGCAAAATGTCACATCATGCTGATACTGATCTGTTTCTTGTTGCTGCGTTCATCTGTGACCATCTGCTCATGTTCGTGCTGCTGTTTATAATGATGTTTTTCTACTACATTAGGGCTTAGTGTATTACTAGCTGATGTCTCTCTTAGTTAATCCTAGATGTTATTATTGTTTTTCTCTTGCATTTGTTGTTGGATGTAACTGGGACCCTGTGTACATAATCTCGTTTTCAACACATGTACTACATGCGGTGCAAATGACAATAAATTCTCTCTGACTCTGACTCTGATAATACTTAAGTTTAGGGTTAGGTATGTACTGGTAATGGTTAAGTTTAGGGTTAGGTATGTACTGGTAATGGTTAACCTTAGGGTTAGGTATGTACTGATAATACTTAAGTTTAGGGTTAGGTATGGACTGGTAATGGTTAAGCTTAGGGTTAGGTGTGTACTGAAAATACTTAAGTTTATGGTTAGGTATGTACTGGTTATGGTTAACCTTAGATAAGAGATAAGAGATTTATTTATTAACATTGCACCAGTTAATTAATACAACGTGATTATGTATACACAGTCGTCCAGAAGAGGGAGAGTATGCAAGCTGCAGCATTTCCAAACACATGACATGTTCTTCTGCGCGGCCGCACTCATCCGTCTCCGGATGAAGGTCAAACAGATATGGAAAAAGGAAAAACACAATAGGTATCATTTGTGATATTCAAAAAAAGAATCTATCAAAGATTGCCTTAAGACACTCTATGATAAAGTCCCAAAAACTCTATCAGCAATAAGCACAACCAGACAAGACATTGTTGCAGATTTGACGACATGCAAGGAGATCAAAAGAGTCTGTGAGCAGCACTCAGATAACACAGTTCAGCAGTTGTTAAGCTTGGCGCCTCCGAGCACACTCCCAGAGACCTCTGGGGAGGGAGGGGGGGGGGGGGTCAGCAGTGTCTCTCAGCTTCACTCCAGGAGAATAGTTTCCAGCAAACAGCCTTCTTCTTTTCCAAGGTCGTGCAGAAACTAGATTAGATAGTTATTGTTTATCTTCAATCCAGGCCACAGTGTTCTTTTTGACTGCAGCCTTCCAAAGTCCAGGTGCTGTTCAGGTCCAAAATCGCCGAAACATATGAGGTTCCGAAGCTACGAACCCCCATCCGTGCCCTGATTAATGCCGGGCGGCTGTAAACGAGTTCCAAAGCGCACCGCAGGTCCGCGGTGGTCTCCCGCCGCTCCTATCGTGCGGTTCAGTTCGTACAACAGCTGGGTTGAGGAGCTCACAGCCCGGATCAGAGATTCTTGCTGATCAGGAAGTTTGGCCAGCGCGCCGATAGCCGCCGCAGTCTTCCTAATCTTCCAGTAACAGACAGCTCCGCTCACGCCAAAAAACAGAGCAGCTGCCACCAATATCCCAATAATCCACAAATCTTCCACGTCTTCGACAGACAAGACGGTCAAACACATGGGTTGCCACTGTCCCCAGGAGTCCATCATGTATCCGACAGCGTGCGTGTCAGAGGGGCAGGCCGCTTCTCCTGGCCCGGTCCGCTTCGTGGAAAAAATCTTATCTATAGATGAAACAGCCCAATTTATTAACTCCATCGCAAATTGGTTCGAGTGAGCGCTGAAGAGTCACGGACGAGACAAAAAGCAAGCAGGGAGGAGGAAAACTTAGGGAGGGTAGGAGCAAAAAGATATGCGACTTGCTTTGCCGAGAGCCGGAAGAAGAAATACTAACATTAGGGTTAGGTATGTACTGATAATACTTAAGTTTAGGGTTAGGTATGTACTGGTAATGGTTATAACCATTAGGGCAGGGGTCTGCAACCTGCAGCTCTGGAGCCACATCTTTGGTCCCTCTGCAGCTGCTCTTTCAAGTTTTTTTTAATACAAAACTGACATAAAACTGAATTTTATTGGTTGTACAAACAACAGAAAATGATGAGTTCAAACAGTTTCCTGGTCATTTATTTTGCAAATATGTAAAAACATGAGTGAGTACAAGGAGTAAAGCATACTCACTTTAACTTGATGCTTTATTTATCTAGGTGTATGAAGAACGGTCTGCATAGATTTTTTAATAGAATAAAACCCTACCCCTCACCCCCACCCGACACACACACACA
>JBBPBX010050153.1:0-18670 GCA_038048925.1 Garcialebias charrua | reverse complement strand
TTCAACATTTCTATATATTTTTCCATTTTATATCAGGAAAAAAAGAAGAAGAAAAAACCAGGACTTAAATTCCTTTGAGGATGTTTTGTTTCCCATTCGGGATGTTTTTTTCAATTCAACAAATGTCTGTAATGCTTCAGATTTACAATAATCTGGATATCCGAGAATCTACACCAGCGTTTTTTCCAGTTTTAGGAAATTAGATTGTACAGTCAATGTCTCAATCAGTCTGTACCATAACCTGTTCTTGGTGCTTCTCTCTGCTTCTCGCTCTTGCTTCAGTGAATGGGATCTATAAATATGCTAATATGTCTAGCACTTACTTTTTGAAAGCTGAGTGCTATGCTCATCATGAAGAACAGAGAAAATAATGATTAGGATTGCCATGAATTATGGGGTTTTCGTTTAACAGGGAGCATTTTATTATCAGCGCTGACTTTCTGCTCAATGCTCCAGAGACACCTGAGTGGCTGAAAACCCAACCAGGCCTGTTGCTGTGGGTTCCTGTCTGTTCAGCTGTTGTGAATTAGAGCAAAACAGGAAAAATACACTTTACAACTTGCCCGCTTTGTTTAAAATATAATTTATTTTTAGTTTTGTGGCTGAACTAAAACATTTAAGAACTGTATTTTAGAATTTATTTAAGAGTTTATTTGTAAAGAATACAGAGGGATATCCCAATACACCGGAGGTTCAAGACCTCACTAATATCCTGTTTTATTGACAAGTGAGTTTGAAATCTGGGAGTCTGCATTGATGATGTTCAATAAAAACACACGTAATTACAGTGAGGAAAATTTGCATTTCAACACCCTGCGACTTTGCAAGTTCTCCCACTTAGAAATCATGGAGGGGTCTGAAATTTTCATCTTAGGTGCATGTCCACTGTGAGAGACATAATCTAAAAAAAATCTGGAAATCACAATGTATGATTTTTAAAATAATTTATTTGTGTGTTACTGCTGAAATAAGTATTTGAACACCTGGCAATCAGCAACAGTTCTGGCCCTCAAAGACCTGTTAGTCTGCCTCACCTCCACTCCACTTATTATTCTAAATTAGAAGCACCTGTTTGAGGTCTTTAGCTGCATAAAGACACCTGTCCACCCCACACAATCAGTAAGACTCCAACTTCTAACATGGCTAAGACCAAAGAGCTGTCCAAAGACACCAGAGACAAAACTGTAGACCTCCACAAGGCTGGAAAGAACTACGGGGCAGTTGCCAAGCAGCTTGGTGAAAAATGATCAGCTGTTGGATCAAGACTGGACTGGAGACTGGAGCGTGAGATCGATAGGCGGATAGGTGCAGCGTCCGCAGTGAAGCGGGCGCTGTACCGGTCTATTGTGGTGAAGAGAGAGCTGAGTCGAAAGGCAAAGCTCTCAATTTACCGATCGATCTACGTTCCCACCCTCATCTATGGTCATGAGCTTTGGGTTGTGACCGAAAGAACGAGATCTCGGATACAAGCGGCTGAAATGAGTTTTCTCCGCAGGGTGTCTGGACTCTCCCTTAGAGATAGGGTGAGAAGCTCAGTCATCCGGGAGGGACTCGGAGTAGAGCCGCTGCTTCTCCACATCGAGAGGAGCCAGTTGAGGTGGCTCGGGCATCTGGTTAGGATGCCTCCTGGACGCCTCCCTGGTGAGGTGTTCCGGGCATGTCCCACCGGGAGGAGACCCAGAGGAAGACCCAGGACACGCTGGAGGGACTATGTTTCTCGGCTGGCCTGGGAACGCCTTGGGATTCCCCCAGAGGAGCTGCTCCAAGTGGCTGGGGAGAGGGAAGTCTGGGCCTCCCTACTTAGGCTGCTACCCCCGCGACCCGACCCCGGATAAGCGGAAGAAAATGGATGGATGGATGGATGTTGGATCAATTATAGAAAATGGAAGAAGCTAAACATGACTGTCAATCTCCCTCAGACTGGAGCTCCATTAAAGATCTCACCTCGTGGCGTATCATTGATCCTAAGAAAGTTGAGGAATCAGTCCAGAACTACACGGGAGGAGCTGGTCCATGACCTGAAGAGAGCTGGCACCACTGTTTCCATGGTTACTGTGGGTAATACACTAAGACGTCATAGTTTAAAATCATGCACGGCACGGAAGGTTCCTCTGCTTAAATCAGCACACGTCCAAGCCCGTCTTAAGTTTGCCCATGACCATTTGGATGATCCAGAGGAATCATGGGAGAAAGTTATGTGGTCAGATGAGACCAAAATATAATTTTTTGGTCTTAAATCAACTCGCCGTGTTTGGAGGACGAAGAATGATGAGTACCATCCCAAAAACACCATCCTTACTGTGAAGCATGGGGGTGGAAGCATCATGCTTTGGGGGTGTTTTTCTGCACATGGGACAGGACGACTGCACTGTATTAAGGAGAAGAGGACAGGGGCCATGTACTGTATTGAGAGATTGTAGGGAAGAGCATTGAAGATGGGTCGTGGCAGGTCTTCAACATGACAATGACCTGAAGCACACAGCCAGGAGAACCAAGGAGTGGCTCCGTAAGAAGCAGATCAAGGTTCTGGAGTGGACTAGTCAGTCTCCAGACCTAAACCCTATAGAAAATCTTTGGAGGGAGCTCAAACTCCATGTTTCTCAGTGACAAACCAGAAACTGGCTGATCTAGAGAAGATCTGTGGAGGAGTGGTCCAAAATCTCTGCTGCTGCAGTTTGTGACAAACTACAGGAAACCTTTGACCTCTGTAACTGCAAACAAAGACTACTGTACCAAATATTAACATTGATTTTCACAGGTGTTCAAATACTTATTTGTAGCAGTAACACACAAATAAATTATTTTAAAACATCATACTGTACATTGTGATTTCCAGATTTATTTTTGATTGTCTCTCACTGTGAACATGCACCTAAGATGAAAATTTCAGACCCCTCCATGATTTCTAAGTGGGAGAACTTGCAAAGTTTCAGCGTGTTCACATATTTATTTTCCTCACTGTATATTCATCTATGTATTTATTTTACTTCTGATTTGTGCGATTGCTACGAATTTGACTTTTTGGTTTGACTAATGCACACTTACTTGTCCTGCAGGTGCCAGAAATATTTAAAACAACCAAACTGTTTTAACGTGCATATGTACTAAATATCAGCTGATTTCATTCATCAGCACATGCTGATGCAGTTAGGAACTCAATCTTGGGGCTGAATTCAGGTTATGTTTGGTTAAAATTGATAAAACTGGTAATAATAATGATGATAATGATAATAATAATGATACTGATGATAATGATATAACGATAATGATAATAATATTAATACTAATAATCAATGTTTACTGAAAGTTTTATGGATATATTAATAAAAAAACTGAAGAAAAATGGCAAATGTTTGCAACATACAGTACTACAACTTTTCTCATTGTCCAGTATAAATTATGGCACATTAATAATCCAGAATCTTGTACTTTAATCTTAAAATAAGATAAATGAGACTTGCATCACGGAATAAATTTCAGACCTACCAGGAGACTAATTTCTGGCTACGCCCATTTGTAATAACGGATTCTAAAAACTTAAAAGCAACAGACTTTCCTGGGGTCTTTTAATTATCATTGATAACTTTTATTATGTTTTTATGCATAACAAATGTCATAATATTGTCAACACAATTTTTAACATTTATTTAGCCAATGGAGAAAAATAAATCTGCCAAATTTGTGTAATACCTCATCAAGACTGGATTGGCATGCATTCATTTTTCTATTTATTAATTAAATTTTATTCCTGCTCTTTAGCTCATCCCTCCTACTCTACTTATTAGCCTTATAAGGCCTATTGTAGAGTAACCATGGTAACAAGTAGCTTACAGGGAGAGACGGACAGACTGAGAGATGTGAGTACAGAAGGCAGAGTCTCAGAATTCAAAGGATGCCAGTGGAAAAGCGAGTGTGGGTGATGAAATGAGAATTTAATGGTGTGAGAAAAAGGAGAGATTAACAAAAAACAGGAAAAAGACGATAAAATGAGAAATTTCATGCAGATGTGTTGAGAAACAAGGACGGGAAAGTAAGGAGAGCGTTTATTTTATATATTTATTAATTTTTGCAAACCAAATAAGGTATTTCCTTCCAATGCATGCACATCTGCATCCCCTGCCTTCTTCTTCCCCTTAAATCATCAGCCGTTCTTCAGCAGTGATCTATTGCACAATGATCCCCCCCAGCCCTGCAGCAGTTTATGCTGGTGTCAGCCACCTGCGTAGGCGGCTGGACAAAAAGTAGTCCTATTTATAACCCAATCCATCATGGTGCTGGTGTTCAGCTTCATAACTCGGGCTTATGTAATCCTAGACATTATTCCCTCCGTGCACGGTGCCAAATGCAATGCAGTGTTATGCAGAAACAGCTGAATTATGCAACGCCCCGCTGCAAGAAGGTAAAGACGAACGTGGACACTTCAGCTGGTGTTGATCTGTTTATTTTCTGCTGAAAACCTTACAGTTTCAGGTGCACTGCATGACTTAGTCTTATTTATTTATTTGTTGTTTTACAGTGCAGCATTCCTCAGCTTTTTGACAAACAGTTCCAGCTGCAGTAGTTATTATTCATGTGACCCAAAGCAATGCAGCCTCTAAGAATCATACATCGTGTTATGAACTGCCTTTAGATCCAGCTTTAGACTGAAGTTCTCTAAAGCACAATGTTATTTTTAGTGAAAGTGGTTGGGCTGTGCCCCACCTCTCACACTATGCATATATTAATATAGGCACCAACTTCCCATGACCCAGAAAGGAGAAACGGGTAATAAGGATGGATGGTGTCGTTATTACTTCTTCAGTGAAACCTTACATGGATTAAAAGCTTGTACTATGTATATATTTTAAGAAAACGTGTTGGGCTGCAGGGAAAAGTCAAAGGACTGAATAAATATGTTGTACAAATTCATAAAAAGGATGAGACACCTCAAGTGAACACTAATATTGCTCTTTAATGTGTGGCTGAAACATTTCCCCAAATCACCTGTGTAAGTCTGCATTGTGTCACACAAGTGGACCAAAACATAAAATAAAATAACAGAAAAGCCATGTTGTTGGGTGGGAAAAAGACTATGATATGATGGACATTGAATAGACACTTACTATCCCACCTGCCAAAATACATAAATTCTGTAAGTATTAAAATACAGATTAAAATAAAAGGTTTGGTAGAAAACTACATACTGCAACAGTTTGAACTGAGTTCATCAGCTCACAGTTTTCATTATCTTCTTCACTGTAGCTGCTTTTGTCCACATAAACTGTGATTTAAGCTCCATAGTAATGCGAGTTTTTAGCAAAATATTGAGTAATAAGTTTACTTATAGTCTTTTTAGATTACAAAATATGCACATTTCTTGTCTGATCAATTAAAATATTAAAACTGCTGATTTTCTGGATGTTTTTAGTATAGTTTTTAGGAATGCTGGCTTTTCTGTTCCTTTTTGCCTCCACACCCTGTTCCTTTTGGCTAGATGTCTGAATTTCACCTCACTTTGCAAACCAACCACATAGGAGCTACAAAATAAACTATCTTAATTGAATAACGAGTCTTTCATGGCAAAGCAATAACCTGCTTTGTGCGTTTATGTGCACCAATTGTTACAATCTTAAAGGTACAGATATTTTTGTTATGCCACAGCGTAGAACTAGTTTAAGGAGTAGGTCTACTTTAATTTATGGAATAAGTCTGTGAAATGGTTTAGAAAATGATATTAAAGCTACAAAATCAATGACTTTGTTTAAGAAAATTGTTAAAATTAGGTTTCTGGAAAAAAAAAAAAAATTGGTTGGTATCAAAATTTATGTATGGTAAAGTATGATGAGTTACTTATTGTGTAGTGTTTTTTTGTGGATTATTGTTTGAATTAATTGTTTGAATTAATTTTGTTAAAGAAGGGGCATACATAATAAGATTTTGTCTTCTTCTGCTTCCTTTCATTTCATATACTGTTTGATTTTTTTAAAATTACGTGGTGTTGTAAATAGTATTTTTTGTGTTCTTTTAACTTTGAAATGAATAAATTTACAAAATAATAATAAATAAATTGTTGTAGGCTTTTATAAAACCCGAATCAGCGGAGCTCCAGAATAAACACTTCACTTTGTTTTAAGAGTCTTGTACAAAACTGCACAAAGTTATGCAATATAATGATTTTTATAGTAATAATCAATAAAAAGTGTTAATTGAAGGTCACATTGATAGTTGCTGCTTTTACATCTTTATTTTCTTAGAGGTTTGATGAAATAACACCATCTTGAAACTGCACAAGGCATTCATCTTTAATTACCAGCACGGTTTCATTAATAACCAAGCTGGTTTGAATTACTCCTCACGTGCGCTTGATTTAATTGTGTGGTCACCTGAGGCGGCTGTGCTAATAAAGCAGCTTTATGTTTTAGTTCATTCTGTTTAATGAGGAGGTCAGTTAGATTTAGTCACGCTTGCATTAAGGCTCTCTATCAGGTTGAATACAAATCACCAGCTGAAGCACAGATATGTTTACAAGCCACATGTTTGGATCCGCCTTGGTAATATTGTGCAAGTTCCCGTGTTGTCATCTGATTTGTCAAGGCCTTGACATGAGTTGACCTCTAAAAGTATTGTGAACATCAGCAACAAATATTTAAAGCTTTACAACTTGAGAAATTGACCTTCGTGTATCTGTTTATTATATATTTTTTACCCCTCACAAAGAAGCCTAATTGGGTTTATGCCTGGAGACATTAGACACAGTTTGTGACACAGGGTAATAATTCCTATTGTGTTCAGGAAATAATTGGATGTAACGTCTCTATATCATGTACATGCCAGGACTAAAGGTCTTTGAGCAGAATGTTGTCTGTCTTGCTGTTATGATGTGAAGACCAGGCAGTCTTAAGCTTTTGACATAGTTTCTGTTGTCACCAGTTTATTATATTTTTTCTAATTCATGAAGACAAAGTTGTTGCAGCTACTTTGAGCTGGAAAGGTTCTGGTTGCTGCACGCCAATCTTTACGTTGGATCTCAGATTTTCAAGCAAGTTAAAAGTTAGGATATCAGTTTTGGGTCGAAGGTAATGGTGCTATGTGTACTTCTCAGCTATGACCTGTTTGAAAGGTTGTTGCTATTTTTTAGCGACTGTAGGCCTTTTCTAAAAGACCTGTATCCTTTAGTGACCCAGCAGAGGGAAATGACTCACTTAAACTCGGTGTATGAACGTCATTAAATGTTCTTTGTGTGCCGTTTTCATTGCAAGTGTAACACCACCGCTTTGTAGCGTTGTAGCCCTGCGAGTAGCGTTCAGATGAGCTGGTTCGAGCAGGTGACTCCCGTTGGTTGCGTTCCTCGTCATGTGATGTGCGGAAGGTGCTGCGGCGATGTGTGTTCCGGTCGTCCGATGAGTCTCTGCGGCGTGGAGGTGACAGATGGTAGTCATCCGATGAATATCTGCCCTCACCTCGTCCAGCCGAAGCGGAGCTCCGATGACGAAATCCATAATCCCGCCTGTCCTGTCGATATGCGTCCTCACGCTGGCGGTCAACCGTCATTTGTAGCTGATGAACTTTGTCCGCCAGCATTTCGATCGTGTTTGCCATTTTCTTGAAATCATCCCCCGTAGCTGAGTGGACTCCTTGAGGAGCAGGTGAAGGGAGCTGAGTAGACCACCCAGGTGAGACAGCAGGGTAAACTGGCGTAGAAGAAGACTGCACCGGAGCTGGGGATGTGAACACTCTAGTAGCTTGGTGAGCAGCTTCAATTTGAATAGCCAACTGTAGCGCAGTCTCCAATGTTTTAACCCCCTGTTCATGACATCGCAGTTGGAGGTATGGGTCAAGTCCAGCAATAAAGCGTCTAAATTTTTCTCCCTGTTTAGCATTATCGCCATAAGTTGGAAAAGCTTCCTCGACCAGACGGCAAATTTCTGCAGCGAACACAGGGAGAGCTTCACCAGGGAGGCGGCTGCGTGCATTAATGTAGCTCTGGAAAGTCGACAAATAAGCAGTTTGTCCAAACACGCTTTTCAGCTTTTCCTTCGTGGCTGAATAGTCTGTTTTAACTGCATCGGATAAACTGTCCCAGTAACTAAAAGCAGCTCCCCCCAAGTATGTAGGCAACAGTTTCGCCAAACTGTCTTCAGTAGCATCAGGATCAGCCTCAACAGTCACTTCAAAACGTCTACACCATCTTGAAAAATCCTCTTTTCCATCTCCCACAAACACGTGGCTGTACTGTGGCCTAGTACGACCCGCAGCAGAATGAAAAGGTAATTGTTCCCAAAAGTTACTCTCCATCACTGAGTATTAGACGTTGAGACTAGTAGAAAAAAAATTGGAGGAATTAAAAAAAAAGTCCGTCCTCAGCAGCAGCTAAATGCGCCTATCAGCATGTGCAACATTAGCTATCTGGCTAATAGCATGCTAAGCATGTGCTCACCGCTCCAATCGCTGAAAGCGTCCACAAACCCGCTGCCACCAGTGTAACACCACCGCTTGAGGTGGAGAAGTGTCACAAACACATCCGAGGGTCGTGGGGTGGAGAAAGAGTAACCACGCTGAAAGGGAATAGCTTGGCTGCACGGACTTTATTCAGCTGTTCAATACAACGTCATCCCCTCATGAACGCTGCTCGCGTCTCCCGTTGTTTTCGCCCGCTTAACCTGAACACACCCCTAGACCCACGAAGAAAAACCCACGAAGAAGAAGTCTCTTAAAGACACAGTAACCTAAATACGTAACTGCCCAAATAAATCATCTTACATCAAAATAAATCAAAATAAATCATCTTACACAAGCTTGCTTTTACCCCAGATTTTTCATATTATTATTTTAGTTTTGCTGTCTTTGCCTGAAAAAATATTCATTTTTTTATGGCTTGAGTGGACCCAATGTGATGACTCATGGTGGGAACTCTTGACACAAAGGAGGCTCATGGATGTTCTGTTCAAAACAATTCAGTAGAACGCTGCAGAACTAAGACGTTCAGAGACATTCATACTGCTATTGGTTATCCTGGGCTGAAAAATGAAACCAATAAGAGAGACTGATTACCTTACTTCCTGCCGTATAAGTCACATCAGTCCAAATATGTCTAATAAAGTGGAAAACCCCCATAAATAAGTCGCTTTGCCATATCAATCACATATATTATGCATCACCTTTGATGCGTCACATTTGTTAAGTGTCACCCCTGACCACATGGAAACGTGGGCCGGTGTTGTGCCAAAAATTGATTGGCTGCCAAACGGTCACCACTGGAGCGTACACAGGAGGAATTTAACAAGAATTTAACAAAGTAACCGCCTAAAAACAATTGTTTTCTCAACATTATAATAAAGGTGTGCCTCAGTTGAACTTTTCCTGAAGAAATGTACTTGAACTTTGCTCCAGGAGTTCTGGAACGAGACGAAGGTGGCTTACTATGGCAAGCCAACTACTTGGCTTGCCATATTAGTCGAGGGCCCTCTAGCGGCTGAAAATGGTAATGTTCAATATTTTCCTTGTCAGAATGAATGAAATTGTCAGATGTCAGTCAAAAGTTGGTTATAAATATGGGGAAAGAACATATATTTGTTGCTTCAGGGTAGTCGCAAGACTTGCAAATGTATGCAAAAAGGTGCAACTTATACAGCAAAAAACATGGTAATCAGGACAAGGTGGAGCTTTGTACAGCTGCAGTTGTTTTATCATCTCAATTCAACAGTGATTGTTTGCATATTTTAATATTAAAATATCTTCTGGATAGATTCTTGTATTGACTACTTTTGAGTTGGTTGTATTATGATTTATTAGCTTGTGTTCTGTTAAAAATGTATCCCGTCTCTAACTCAAGGGAGCTCAGGCGTGGATACAAAGCATCAAAAAGCAGTTTTATTTACAGCTTTCCCTTGAGTTTTTCTTTTATCTAACTCGAGACGTCCACCCCAAAATGAAAACACGACAAAACACTTCAATTGATGTAAAATCTGACGTTTTTATCACTGCTGAACTTATTTGCCTTCCACTATTCCCCTCTGTCTCCCACCAGCACAAATGTAATTGCAGCAGCACTGGTGAGAGACTTCCGTCACTCTTCAAGGGATGTGAAAGTGTGTTACCACGGGAGACGAGCCAGTTGCTGTGGCAATAAACTCTGTCTACTTGAGTTAGAAATGAAAGACTGAATTCAGTGTCTGCAGAGAGGCTTCAACCCTCCTTAAGGTTGGGTTTAGATACATTTAAGCTCTCAGCAAGGTGCTAATTCTCTCAGCAGGACATCCCCTGCCTTTGTCTCCACTTTGTACAGAAAACTACGGTGGCCGAGGGGTGCAAACGCGCCGCAAGGAGAGACGCTCTGCAAACGGACGGCTGCAAATTTTTAAAAAGAGCTGCAAACAGAAAAGGCTACAACGGAAGTGCTCCAGACCACTAGGGGCAGTCGAACAAAGAACAAATCATAAAGCATACAGTATTATAGTTTTCGGAATGGCACTAGTTATTTGTGTATTTAAACTTATTTATTTTAAGAATATGTTACACGTATTCGAAACTATCTCGTAACTTATTTATTTTAAGAATATTTTACACTTATTTGAAACTATCTCGTTGTATTTGTTTTAATACTGTGCGGAAGAGGAACAATACAAGGATGCCAGGTTGGGTCAGTGGTCTAAATCTTAGACTGTAAGAGATCTCTTTGGATGCGGGAGACCCGAGTTCGATCCCCAGTGTCGGAAATTTTGTGGTATTACTTTCTTTTTTTTTAAGCCTTTTGTTTTGGATAGATCGACCCAAGCAACAACAAAGATGTAGATGTATTTATCTATTCCACCCGATCTGGCCAAAAACAAAATACAACGAGACAGTTTTGAATAAGTGTAAAATATTTTTAAAATAAATAAGTTAAAATACACAAATAACTAGTGCCATTCTGAAAACTGTAATATGCTTTATGATTTGTTCTTTGTTCAACTGCCCCTAGTGGTCTGAAGCACTTCCGTTGTAGCTTTTTCTGTTTGCAGCCGTCTTTTTAAATTTGCAGCTGATTTTTTTAAAATTTGCTACTGTTCTTTTTTAAATTTGCAGCCGTGTTTAAAATTTGCAGCCGTGTTTAAAATTTGCAGCTGTTTTTTTTTAATTTGCGGCTGTTTTTTTTTTTTTTTTCAAATTTGCAGCTGTTTTTTTAAATTTGCAGCGGTTTTTAAATTTGCAGCCGTGTTTAATTTTTTGTAGCGCTTATCTCTTCTTGCGGCGCGTTTGCACCCCTCGGCCACCGTAGAAAACGATGTGAAGCGCGGTCTGTTTGCACTTGTTGATGTCACAGTGGTGGTTTTTGATCACAAATTGAGGAAGTTATTTAAGCACTTAGTGAATAAAGTTATATTTTTCTAGCTTGTATATGCTCCTTTTGTCCAACTGCTCAGCTTGTTAAAGTTAGTTGTTGGGGGAGTTGAACTCTTTTGAATGTTTTTCATTGTGAACATGATGAATATAATTTTTTACTCTGCATTCAAATCCATTTATGAGGCTGAGATGCACAATCAGTGGCTGCATGTTTGTCATAAATACTGAATAAGTTTTAAATGATTTGCACTTAGTTTATTTCTTGTTTAGGATTACTAAATCCTACTTTCTGCCGTGCACGTCACACTGCCGTATAAGTTGCTTCAGGCCAATTATGTCTAATAAAGTGGGGAAAAAAACATAAATATGTCGCTTCGCCGTATAAGTCACATTTATTATGAGTTGTCCACCTGGAAACATGGGCCGATGTTGTGTCAAAAATTGATTGGCTGCCAAATGGCGGCCACGGGAGTGTGCATGGGAGGACTTTAACAAGATTAACACTCTATTTTTTAATTATTTGGTCGCTCCAAATTATAGTAAAGGTGTGTCTCTGTTGAACTTTTCCTTAATAAATGTACTTTAATGGTCAATTCAGCTGCATTTCAAAAGCCAATTTGCAGCAGCTGGAGCATGCAGAGGGAGGACTTGCTGTGCATTTCTTGGAAATTTCACAAGCTAATCTAAAAACAATAATTTGTTTGTTCGACATTATAGTAAAGGTGTGTCTCACTTGAACTTTTCCTTAATAAATGCACTATCAACACTCATCTCCTAGATCCTTCTTGTCAACTGTATTAGATAATGTCATCAAGAAACTTGACCATCGCAGATGTTTCTAAACATTACACATCCAATATACATGTCATTGTTGACTTTTAACTGTATCTACTCATTCGATGTCTGTCTGTTTTTATATATATATAATGCCTATAGAAGTCTGTCTTAGCCTGATGGTTTTGAACTGTCAACATCTATTTATTGTGATTGTAGTTTTCTTTTTNTTATCCAATATACATGTCATTGTTGATTTTTAACTGTATCTACTCAACTGATGTCTGTTTTTTTATATATATAATGCCTATAGAAGTCTGTGTTTATCCTGATGGTTTTGAACTGTCAACATCTATTTATTGTGATTGTAGTTTTCTTTTTTTCTTTTTGATAAATGCAAATGCTTATTGTCAGTTACCATGTGACGTTTGCTGCTGACCACTTGACCAGGTCACCCTTAAAAAAGAGATCTCGATCTCAACGGGCTCTACCTGGTAAAATAAAGGTGATGATTGATTTCTCCTGGGCGGCACGGCAAAATGCAGCTTATTTGACATTTGCTCCAGGAGTTCTGGAGCGAGCTGAAGACGGCTTGTATGGCAAGCCATTGTCTCATTAATAGCCACGTTTACCTATTAATGAGACACTTGGCTTGCCATATTACTCGAGGGCCCTTTAGTGGCTGAAAATTGTAGTGTTCTATATTTTCCAAGTCTGAATGATTGAAATTGTCAGATCTCAGCAAAAGTGAAAGTAAAGAGCATTAGTTATGTTATTTAAAGAAACATCAGTCAGCTAAATTAACAAGTGACACTTCAAGTTTAATTGCAGTTGGTGCTTTGGTGGCAATTATGAGCACTGGGAACTTTTTTAGTTATTTTGTGGGAGAAAATATGACCAAGATGCTTCACATTACTTTAATTTTTGTCATTGTCCAACAATTAGTCACATGGTCTTAAAACGGATAGTAATTAAAGGCCTAGTGTTCCTTGAAGAACTTCATATCACTTACCTCCTTCCATACCAGAGGTTTTAGTTGAGATTATTTTGAAACAATTATGGGAGCTTCAGGCTTTCTGGACAAATCTTGAAAAAGTTTTGCACGATTGCACATGATGCCACAAGATATTGTTATAACTCAGATCATTCTTCAAATTTTTACTTGGTTTCTCTGAGATTGACAGTTACTGACATTTTTGTATGGTGAGTTGGCTGTGGTGGCCATCTTGAGTCAAGTTGACTCCAAAAGTCAATCAGCTGTACATCCAATGATTATTTCCATGATCAAACATTGTGATAGACTTTTAAAAAGTTGCCCATCTCTACCTCTGAGCTATGTAACCTGGCTCAGTGGGGGTTTGTCTCAGCTGGTTTTAAATGCTGCTCTCAGTTTGTGTGTGCAATACTAAGAAAAATAAAATATCTACAAAGAAAACTTGGTTGCTGTGACAACTGAGTCACCTGCATCTGCAGTAAAGAACGGAAATTGAGGCTGAACGCTGCGACTGAGGGGCTGCATCTTGGTTCTATACGAGCTGTCAGTCCTCCTGCCATCACCCCCATTTTACTTTAGGGTTGTTAAAGGGGACCAAAGATGCAAAATTCACTTTTTAATCCGCTCATTCTCAATCAGTTCATCTGGACAGTTTCTTTTTAGTAGAAACGTTTCACCCTCACTCCAGAGGGCTTCGTCAGTCAGAGCAGTCCAAAGCAAACTGAAGCTGGACTTGGTGGTGTATAAAATTTGAGAAATCTGAAAGTTTGTTTACAAAATCTACATATAGGATCACTTCAAACTGCTACATTAACTTAAAATAAAATGTATTTTTTATTTATTTAAAGTAGCCTACATTTTATTTTATATGAATCTGCTCAAACTAATTAGGCCAAAGTAACATTTTGGATGTATGGGTAATTGAAACATTTCTTCTGGTAGATGTGAGTTCCTCTGCATGCTTTTAGTTAATTAATGTGACATTTCCAACAGTACTTGAAGGGAACATCCCCTTAACTCCCATTACGTTCCCTGTTGCCTTTACATTTTCTCAAATCAATAATTCAGGACTCAAATTATATATTGTCATCATCATTGTGCCATGCATCACCGCTGTATCATTTTGGTGTTTCTAAAATAGCCCAGCACTAACAAAGCTATTTTAGAGCTTGAGGCTTGGGGAGCTGATAATGATTTTTTTCAAGCCTGCAGCTCAATAAAAAAAAAAAAGGTATTGAGCTTTATTTTCTGAGATGATTGACAGTTCCAATATTACTCTGTAGTTTTTAATAACAACCAGAGCTGCACCACAAGAGACGGTAATGATGATCACATTCCTATCAGATGTTTGGATCGTCTTCTCTTTTCATTCATTCAACCTTTATTTATACAGGCTAGCCTCGTTGAGTCACGGGGACTCATTTACAAGAGGGACCTGTCTCACTCACACCAAACAACCATCCACTCTCACACTCACACCTAGGGTCAATTTAGAGTCACCAATCAGCCTAACAAGCATGTTTTTTGGTCTGTGGGAGGAAACCGGAGTACCCGGAGGAAACCCACGCATGCACGGGGAGAACATGCAAACTCCACCCAGAAAGGCCCCGGACCGGGATTTGAACCGGCAACCTTCTCGCTGAGAGGCAGCAGCTCTACCAGTTGTGCCACCGTGCTGCCCCTTCTCTGCTACCACACAAAGGAAAACATTCCCGTATATGAGGTGTGTGTGTGTGTGTGTGCGCGCGTGTGTGCAACAGGTTACATAACTTTAAGCAGAGTGTGGACATGACGTGGGTAGATTGGCTGCTGTTGTTTTTTTATGAGCTTTGCTGTATATTTCTGTGAACAGGTAGAAACTAAACCTGCTTCATGACTTTCAGTCTGTGTGGAAAATCAATATTTTTATAAATAAAACAACATTTGAATCTTATTTGTGAAACTTCTAGAAGACTGTTGTCGCTGTGTGTGAACTGACCGTTTCACTCTGGCCTGTAGGCTTATTTTCTTCCCGTTTGAACGTGTCTACACCGTGTCTCCTTCATGCTTCATGTCATTCAGGTCCTTCATTTCGTCAGACGCTTCAGTCTCCAGACACCTCCTCAGGCTTTCAGTCTGACATTCACTGGTATACTCCGTCTGCCCACTCACTTTACCCCCGCCTCTCTGTCCATATGCCCGCCCTTCTCTTCAGATATGGGTGTTTTGTGTTGCATTTCCATGGCTTTGCCCTTCTTCTCAAATCTGTTTTGTCCCTATTTGATCAACTGTGTCTGTTGATTACCTTTATTTTAGTTTGTACATTTGCAGGAAAATGTTTCTTCGTTTAGGAAGCCTTGCAGACCAAAATATGTAAACAAAATGAAAAAAAATAATAATGAAAATGGGGGGAAAAAGCACATTTGGTATGTTTTATTTTATTTTTTATTTTATTTATAAATTTGTTCATTTTAAAATACAATACCAAACAATCCCATAAATTATAAGAAAACAAAATATAAAATGAAAGGTAGCAGAAGGAAAAAAAAACATCTTATTATATCTGCCCCTTTTTTCAAACAATCAGTTCAAACAATAATTATCTACAAGTAACTGAACACAATGAATAACTCTTTCAATTTTTCTAATACAATACACATTAAACTTAGCCTGGTTGAAATCAGACCCTGTCCTTCACTTCGCTTCAGACAAGGGTCTGGACTTTCTCCATTTTAAAAACAATTCTTGCTGGAGGCGTGGGCTCTGCTGATGGCTGCTCGACTTCAGCTCCGCCTCCTGCTGAATTTCTCTCGCTCCGTTGTATATTCTGTGTTTATATGATAATAAAACGTCCTAATAAAATAAAATAAAACCATGGAGCGCTGGTCCAACACACCAGAAGACCAGGAAATCTGATGGGACTCGGGCAGCAACTTAAAACCTGACTTTAATTCTCTCGTGACAACCTGAGGCATTTCCTTGTTCAGCGGAGGGAGAGGAGGAGGAGGAGGAGGGAGCGAACACTTGACTTTTGGGAAAAAAACAAAAGAAAACTCCAGATAAGGGATTAAGAAGGGGAAATTAATACATTTGTGTCATTTATACAACAGTCCTGCATCGCTTTGAATGAGAACATGCGGCTGCGAGCTGGCTGCGCTGGGACAGGTGGGGGCGCCAAAAACTCCGCCCCTTCTGTTCTCTGATTGGTCCGGTCAAAAATCTACCGGAGAAATCCTTGTTTATGAGAGAAGTCCCAGACTGTGCAGTGAAGGGATATGAGAATTGAGCGGAGCTGTGCAGGAAGGCGAGGGCCAGGCTACATTAAACTACTTCATATATATTTTTTTAGCAATTCAGTTTTGATCCATCCATCCATCCATCCATCCATTTTCTTCCGCTTATCCGGGGTCGGGTCGCGGGGGTAGCAGCCTAAGTAGGGAGGCCCAGACTTCCCTCTCCCCAGCCACTTGGAGCAGCTCCTCTGGGGGAATCCCAAGGCGTTCCCAGGCCAGCCGAGAAACATAGTCCCTCCAGCGTGTCCTGGGTCTTCCTCTGGGTCTCCTCCCGGTGGGACATGCCCGGAACACCTCACCAGGGAGGCGTCCAGGAGGCATCCTAACCAGATGCCCGAGCCACCTCAACTGGCTCCTCTCGATGTGGAGAAGCAGCGGCTCTACTCCGAGTCCCTCCCGGATGACTGAGCTTCTCACCCTATCTCTAAGGGAGAGTCCAGCCACCCTGCGGAGAAAACTCATTTCAGCCGCTTGTATCCGAGATCTTGTTCTTTCGGTCATAACCCAACCCTCTGTGATGACCCAAGAGTAGCCGAAGATGTAGAGCCCCAAAAGGAGCTCTCCAGTGCTGACCAGGAGGTGGACAGTTCCCCTTCTGCAATTCTTGAAGGCAAGCTCTTAAATTCGCATTATCTCCAGAACCTACCGTTGTTGTTCTCCCACCTAGATGATAAGAAAAGGGATGAACTAAGACAGTTGATATTTTCTAACGCCTGTTTATTTTCTGATGTCCCTTCTAAGACCGATATCCTAAAACATGATATTGATGTGGGTGAAACAAACCCCATTAAACAAACCCCTTATAGAGAGAGTCCGGACAAAAGACGATTTTATGGTTTTAGAGTATTCTAAACGTTATCTGGTGATGTTTATGTTGGAGGATCTTGCGATCCCATTATTGTATACACTGACCACAACCCCCTTACTTTTTTGCATCGGATGTGTAATAAAAATCGACGTTTAATGAGCTGGTCTTTGCGACTGCAGCCTTTTAACCTCTCCATATTACACATTAGAGGAAAGGACAACGTTATAGCCGATGCCCTCTCTCGTTTTTGAATACTCTGCCCTAACTTGTTTTTT
Organism: Garcialebias charrua; assembly: GCA_038048925.1. Lineage (NCBI taxonomy): Eukaryota > Metazoa > Chordata > Actinopteri > Cyprinodontiformes > Rivulidae > Garcialebias > Garcialebias charrua. The sequence continues at coordinate 1,246 of JBBPBX010050153.1, read as the reverse complement.
GTATGATGTTATGTAGCCGGTGTCCTCACAAGACTACATTTTTCCCCCATACAAAACACTGGTGGTGGAGGTGTTACATATCCTGAGGAAGCTGCCAATGCTGACACCTATAGTTCTTATGTATGTTGACTGCAGTCATGCTTTTGTTGGTTAATTAGTCTGATTATGATCAGGCTTGTGTGTGTTCAGCCAGGAACACCTGAGAGCCACGCCTACTTCAAGTTGACTGTACTTGGATGCGGAGTGTTGTGAGCTCAGAGTTTGGTTGCTTTGTTGCTGAGCTGTTTGAGTACTGTTTGGGTACTGTTTGAGTACTGTTTGAGTACTGTTTGGGTACTGTGGGGTGTTCTCCGCCCGCCCCTGTCAGGAAGTTTGATCTTCTGTCTAGAAGATTGTTGGTGAGTAACTACTAGCTCATGTTTGGTCTTGACTGCTAGTTGCATTTGTGTCAGCTCATTTGTTTGTGGAGTTTGACTGTGCTTGATGCACTTAGGATCAGTTTTGATCATTTTCTTAAATGTAAACATTGACTTGGCATTTTTAACTTCATTCTCCAAACCATTCCATAATCCAATTCCCTGGATTGAGGTAGAACATCCCTTCGAACTAGTTCTTAATTTTGGTTTTACAAATATCTCTGTCCCCTTAAGATTATGTTTTTTAACAAAATGCATTTGGATATTTAAAGGTAATGCATTATTCTGAGCCCTATACATACAGTAAGTGATAAAATATTATAATCTATCAAATCATGGAACTTCAATAACTTCAGTTGATAAAATAATGTGCTTGATGGATGGCAGTAATGTATAAGTCTCTGACTTTGTACAGTACTACAATAGATTTAGCTATTTTTATTCTAACTGAATTTATGTGATGTTTCCATGTCAGTTCGTCATCAATGATAACACCCAAAAACTTCACCTCATTCACTCTATAAATCTCAACATCCTCAATTTTGAATGGAACATCAACAGTTTTCTTTTTATTACTGAATTTCATGCTATTAGTTTTATCTAGATTTAATGATAATTTATTGAGTTTAAACCAGGTTTGTATTTTAACAAATTATGTCTTCATCAACTCCAACATATGTTCTATATCTTTCCCCAAACAAAAAAATGTGGCATCATTAGCAAAAAGTACACATTTAAGGAGTCCTGACACATTTACCAAGTCATCATTTATCAATAAATTGGTCTAATCTGGTCACAAATAGTTTTTTCTAGAATTTTTGAGAACTGCG
>JBBPBX010050152.1:0-25092 GCA_038048925.1 Garcialebias charrua | reverse complement strand
AAAACTCATTAGATTCAAGTTGAAACAGACCAGATGTTAGAACCTGTCATTTCCTTCACAGCAGCTGCTGAGCAGCTCCACAGACACACCTGGACTCCAGAACCAGAGGACCGAGGAAAGACTGGTCTCTCATCTCAGTGTGTTCATTAACAGCTGTGTGGGTCGTCTATTTGATCCTTTTCATTTTCAGAAATATGTTAGTAAAAAATAAAACTAGAAACAAAACCCAAGCAGAAGTTCAAGTGTTGAAGAGAAAGGTCTTCTGGACTTTGACCTAAAAGAAGGTTAAAAAACAAAACAAGTGGACTTCTATTCTGAAGCTAAAGATGTTTCTCTTCCCATCCTGAAAGCTTTTCTTTCTGCAGCTGTGCAGCCTCCATGCCACTCCATGATGCTGGAGCACAGGATGCTCTCCACTGCACCCTGTAGAAGGAGGTGACGACTGAACTTCCATCTCAGCCGCCTGAGGAAGTAGAGTCTCTGATGAGCTTTCTTCATCAGGCTGGTGGTGTTGATGCTCCAGCTGAGGTTGTCGTTCAGGTGCACACCCAAGTACTTGTAGCTGGAGTTTGTGGAATACCCTCAACTTCCTGTTTATTTTTGGAACTATCAACTGTGACTCTTTGGAATACTCCTAAAGCAAGGACGCTGTTAGTTGTGATTCACCAACAAGGTACCCAAGTTGTAAATCGCAAGTGGGGGAATGTAACGTCCAACCAACATCCCTCAAAAGACAAAACCTCCTCAGAGACACATCTCTTCTACCCCACTGGGCTAAATCTCCAAGTCAGGATGAGTCGACATCCTGGACCACCCTGGCTCCAGACTGACTATAATCATTAACCTTCTGTGTTAATAATAACCCTTTGTGCTAATCTTTGCTGGCAAGGAACAGACATTCAGTGTCCAAGAGAATTCAGTATCAACAAATGACAGAACCCTAGCATGGCCTCGGGATAACAGAACTGTAGTTGCCGTAGTAACGATGGAAGTAACCCACTGTTTTCAATGTGTCAGGAACCAAACGTACATTTTCTAAGAGAACGGTGTGATACAAAACAAGGTTTGTCTGTATCATGTCAACAAACGTATTGTTCCCCTCTGAGATTTTAAGAGGAGGGTGTCATTAAAATTAATGATATGCAGCTGGTTCACACCCACTCTGTTGGTAGCTGCATTTTGATTGGTTCTCTGACACGTAAGGTCAGAGTTGGAGAGCGGTCTCAGGGGGAGAAGTTGTCCGAAGCTGGCAGAAGTGGGATGTCCTGGTGGAGAGTTTGCTCTGAGCCAGCCCAGAAGTCCATGAGGACTCCGATCCAGTCAGCTGAGAGATGGAGAAAAGTCCTGGTAACCCTCAAACACCCCGTGAGTGATGAGGCACAACCGCCTGCTGGAAGAGACGTGGTCCCTCAAGGAATAACATCCCTCTTCCAGTGACAACGTGAACCTCCTGCCTCACTTCATCACATCCATTGTGCTAATGAGAGATGGACGTCTCCTGGTAGGACAAACATCTTCCTTCTGATGAGAACAACAAGTGACAACTGTTTTCTTACATGTCATTTAAGTTCATGAATCTGAGAGAAAGTTGAACTAAATCTTAACGTTAGAGCTAAAACTTTAGTCCTAAATTTTAGATAACACCTCTTCTAAAAGTCTTAAACTATTTAATATTTACCCTTTTGACATAACACTGTTATTATTTCATATTTGGCATAATTTCATATAGTCATTATTCAAAGTGAAAATAAACGTTACTGAATTGTGATTTTAACTGACCAGATTCTTGTCTTTGTTGGAGCGAGGGGAACAGAATATTGTTGAAGAACTCAGATTATTCTTTTGATTGAGGTCGGTCAACATTTATCACATAACTCTGAACAGTTAGTGTAAACAGCTGTTACAAGGTGTCCACATTTCCTTTACATTTTTAATTGATCAAACTTCACATAAATCTGCACTTGATCAGTGAAGTTCAATTGTTTTATTATTTTAAGATATATCGTAATGTATTTTAGTAGGTAAGACAAACTAAACACTAAACTAGTGTGAACAAAAATTAAAATGTTGACGATGAAACTTTCACCTCAAATGAATGTTCTCTAGAAGTGTTCGTCTTCAGAGGAAGTCTGATGTTTGAACAGTTTCTAGTTAATAAAACCTTCAGAAGCTTCAGCTGGTTTGTAAAACGTCACATTCAGGACTGGATTCTTCAAGTCTTCTATATTCTGGTGACTCCTCGTCTTCATCACCTCCATGATTCATGGACCTCTGCTTCTTTTCTGACCTTCACTTCAGAGACACAAAACTAAAATATATTTATTTATTTCACATCCTTCTGAAACAACAACATGTGAAGTGAAACAGCTGTAATCTATAAAAAGGACACGTGTGTGTTGAGCTGCAGCTTCTCTTTAAAAACATGTTTCAGTGTCGAGACAGGAGGAGCTGATTCTGTTTGTTGTCCTGGAATCAAGAAAAGAAGAAGCTGCTGTCTGCTTGGTAGTTTCCTCCATCATGTCCAGCAGGAGAACATCACTGATGAGGACCAACCAGACTGCTGCAGTCCTCTTACAGCGCCCCCATGTGGTCACACAGAGGCGCTGCAGCTGAGAGGAGCTGGATGATGCTGAGAAAAGAAAGTTTACAAATATGACTTATTCACCACATGGAAACATTATAAAGAGGATAAATAAATAAATAATGTGTAAAAGAGCCACATCAGAGGGTCCAAAGAGTTAAATGTGGTCCCAGATCCAGATGTTTCTGGTCCCAGATCCAGATGTTTCTGGTCCTGATCTGTGCCCGACAACCTCAGACTCCTTCCATCAAAATCCACTTTCATCAAAGCTCCACCAGGGGTTTCTCCTGTCGTTGATCCAGAATGTTCCAGGAGGTCCGAGCTCCACTTCCACCTTCTCTGTCCAGATCCAGCCTGCCCGCTTTCAGGCCCTCTGGGCAAATAGGATTTGAACCTGCAACCTGCCTTGATTAGAGGAGGAACACACAAAGTGTAATCTAGTCCACCACCACAACATCTACTCCTCCCAAAAACTGGAGACAAGAAGGAGAAGTTGAACTAAAGTAAGAGCTGGTGCTCTAAACCCTCCAGCTGCCCTGAGCCAACACCACCCAAGGGCAACTGGAGGGTGAAGCAGAGGTCATCTGTCCAAGTCCAACAGCAAGAAGCCCCAAAGTCATGAAGATGGACACACACTTCCTGTGTGGACCTAAGAGGATGAAGAGGACCTTCATCACTTCATCAGATCCTCCATGAAGGTCCAAACTCCTCGTCTCCTGGTTCTGAACCGTGGAAACAGACTCTTGAAGTCACACCAAGACAAAGGTGTCGTTCCTTCAGCCTCCACGTTTCTTCAGTCCAGCTTGTTCTCTTCAACACGCTCTCTCCTCATGGCCTGAAACTTCTCACAGTTACAGCTCCTTCCAGCTGCTGCAGCTGTGAGGGAGGTTCTGAGAACAGGCCCGCTGGACACAGCTGGAGCTCCACAGGGTCTGGTTGGGTCCAGTCCTGTAGGTGAGGAGGCTCTGAGGTTTTATTGTTCAAACATCAGAACAATCTTTAATAAAGTGAAGTTGGTGTGAAATCTCCTCAGATTCAATCATGTCACTCAGTTTCTTCAGGATCTCTTCTCACCTGAACATGAACTGGAGTTCACTTTGATGAAGTGAAACCATCATAAAAACAATAGTGTCCTACACTTCAGAGGTGTCCCTGAACGCATCGTGTCTGCTCTCAGAGTCTCTGAGGAGAAACAAGAAAACTGAACTCAGGTCTGTGTGACTTTCTAACAAGGAGGTCCTCTGGAACCAGAACCTGCTGTCAGCTGGACCCATCATCCAGTCACACTGGGTTCTGGACGGGTCAGAACACCAGTTTATCACTGACACTAAAACACAAAATGAACACATTCTGTTACAAATAAAACTTTTATTCACAATATTTAAACATTTATTTACAGTATTTATAAATTATAAACAATAACTGTACATTTTAACAAATATTATGACCGAATTGTCGTTAGTCTCGTTAGTATCTATGTGTCCCTCATGGACTGGAGACCTGCCCAGGTCCCCCCCAGGTGTCCCCTCCGTGTCTCTCACTGTGACTATATGGACACCAGTTGCCTTAAAAATTCTCATTCTTCTGGAATTTAGCAAATAGAAAAACGTTGGTCATCCTAATTGGCCTAAAACAGATAAAGCTTATTGTGATTTCATGTCAGACAGTGTGAAAAAAGTGCATGTATCTTTTTAAATAGTGTACGTAAACTTCTGGTTTCAACTGTAAGTGTGTCATATTCAATAGTGAGGTTTTGTATCAAACAAGAATCAGTAGAAAATTATTAATGGGGAATGTTCATCTTTATGTTTTAAATCACTAATGGCTTGCTTTATGTCTTTTCCCTCCATCAGGTTGGGACACACATGGTGGAGGATCTTGAAGATGCAGCAACAGAGTATCTGTACGTGCTCAAGCTTGGGGACAGGAAACTGCTATGGAGCATCCATTTCTTGTGGGTGCTGCTGTTGATGGCTGTTTTAAAGTTTTTTGTGTTTTTGATACCATACCATTTTATTTATAAAGCACTTTCAACAGGAACAAGTCCACACCAAAGTGCTGGACAAACAAACACGCAACAGGCAACACAGACAATGAAGTACAACACGAAAAACATAAAAACATTGCAGATCATAAATAAAACGATCCAATACAAATCAGCTGGCATTGAAAGCGATGGAGTAGTAGTGAGTTTTTAACCGGGATTTGAAAACCGAGAGGGAGGGGGCCTGTTTGATGAGCAGCGGTAACTCGTTCCAGAGTCTTGGGCCTGCTACAGAGAACGCCCTGTCACCCCTGCGCTTAAGGCGAGTTTCTGGAACTATTAAGAGTACCTGATCCTCTGACCTCAAAGCACGTGGAGGGACATATGGGTGTATCAGATCCGAGAGATAGGCGGGGGCGAGACTGTTCAGCGATTTGTAGACATACATGAGAATTTTGAATTGGATTCGAAGATGAACCGGTAGCCAGTGAAGGGAGGCCAAGACTGGTGTAATGTGCTCTCTTTTGCGTGTGCTGGTTAAAAATCGGGCAGCTGCGTTCTGAACCAGTTGTAATCGTGCAATGGTGGCTTGACTGACGCCAAACAGAAGTGAATTGCAGTAATCAAGCCTAGATGTAATGAATGCGTGAATCACTGTCTCCAGGTTGTTTTTTGATAATATGGGCTTCAGCTTAGACAGACGCCTCAGCTGGAAAAAACAGGATTTGACGATCATGTTTACATGACTGTTGAGTTTCATGGAAGGATCCATTATCACTCCCAGATTTGTGACTTTTTGTTTTTCGGACAAGGGTAGAGCAGAAAGGTCAATGCAGTGGTTTGAGGTTGTGTCATTGGGAAGGAACAATATGGCTTCAGACTTGATGTAAACTAAACAAAGTCATGTGCCCAGTTTGGGATTTTCTTCACATTGTTATCTATGGAATCCCTGGACATGAATCAAATCTAATAAAATTAATGAGGGCCCAGTTAGCTGCAATGGTAGGGTGAATGTTCCTCATAAAGAATCATTAAATGTTCTGACCTACAGTTTTTCCTGTTATCATTTTATTAAAGTACTGATATAGTCACTTGTTAAATGGCTGCAATTTTTTTTGCGTGTTTGCTGTAAAACCGTTCACATTAAATTATTTCTTGTGTATAAATGTGTATTTTTGGAGCTGTAATCAAAGAATGAACTGAAGTAAGGGAGCTGTTTTAATGAATTGTATACTTTCTTGACTTGTCTGCCTTGAAACTTTCATATATGAATTCTGTTGCCATATACAGTATATATCATTTGGAAATAAAAGTACTTTTGAGGTAATATGATTGTTTTTAATCCAGTTTGTATATGGTGGATTTTAAAGTAAAAAAAAAAATCATTTTTTTAAGCAAAATATGGTGGTAAAATAACCCTTGTGTTAGGTTTCAACTCAATTTTGGGTAACTTTAACTTTAAACAATGGTCAATTTAACCCAATCATTGGGTAGTTGCCCTAATCCAGCTTGCTTAAGGGCGAGATACACTCGAGCGTCCTCACGATACGCCTATACGCAGCGTACGTACGCTGTGGCAAAAGCGTAGCCCCTCAGGGCAAGTACGCGCAAAAGTATTTTTTTACTACGCATACGCGATTCGCATACGCGATGCGCGGTGTCTGACCTAAACTTCCCCGGCGCCGGACTGTTTTGTATGTTACACAAATGAAATAAATTCCCCTTCTTTATCGCTGATCGGGCCTTTTCTTTTGTTTTTTTGCCTAAAGTCAAGTAACCGCTTCTTCCTCCGTTCACTCGATGAATGAAATGAATGAATTCAGGTCCTACCTGGGTGCGCGATGTTTTAAATATTCCCTGGTGGGCTGTGTGCTGCAGGAAAAGCACTCCCTGTTATTATTTTTATTTCTGAGAGAACTTTTTATAACATATATAGTAGAAAGACCGTATCAGAACACCGCAGAAGTCTGAGCGAGCTGCTCATGATGCATTCTCGAGGTTTCACTTTGAGCTGACTGAAATCTGTCAATCATTTCAGTAGGCGTGTCAGCAAGTGACCAATCAGCGAGCTCAGTTGAGTCCCCTCCGTGCTCAGCTGCTCATATTACAACAAGGAGAACGCGAGCGTTTGAAAGCTGATAGTTTCTGAAGTATAGAAGCGAAAACATACGCACAAAATATGCGCGTATACGCGCGTATACGGAGTCTGCTTCAGTGTATCTCGGCCTTTAGTCAAAACATCAACCCAACCCTGTTGAGTTAAAACAACCCAGCGTTGGCTCGGTCCAAATTTGACCCAGCACTGGGTTACATTTTGGGTTGTCAACCCAGCAGTTTTTAGTGTTTCAAATGTGCCAGATAATCTTAGCTGGACTTACTGCTTGTTTTGATAACCTTACTCACCATTTCCAATTTCAAATTGTAGTAAAATTATCTAGTGCTTTCCTTTTCATGTTTATTGTAATATATTGTCACTGGTTTTCCTATGAAATAGCAAATTACATCATTTAAAGCCATTGTCTTGCCAATGTTTAATGTTCTGCCTTACTTTACCTTTAACAGCTGCTACTTTTTGTATCCTTATGTAGGGGTACACCTCAGGCCTCTGAAACTGTCAGTGAGACACCTTTTCTTGGAAAACCCTCAAGGGAAGAATGTACACGGTTTATCCAATTAATTTGAATCCAGGACACAACTTATCTCACCAAGAGACTCTTTAATTTTAATCTTGATTCAAATAATCAAAGAATAATCTTCTTTCATTTTATTATAATTATTATTATTAAATATTTTGATAATCAAAAGACTTTTATCAAAGTTATTATGAGGACACTTCAAAAATTAAAGTAACTGTATAGTTAAGAAAAAGAAACAATTTAATTTGTGTATCTTTTTCTTTATTTTATGATGTTTATTTCATATCATTTTAATGTTGAAGTAATCACTTATTTGAGTCGACTGTGGAACAGTATAATGATTTCTTTCAACTTCATCATGCAAGCTAATGTTTTACTCAAAATTAATTTTTGATTCTACATTTCAGATTGTGATAAAGAAAGACTCTGTTTAGGCCAAGGTCATGTCAAGTTGATCGTTAGTATTTGTTTAAAAAAGTGTTAAGACAAGTTAATCAGTACATCAAGAAGCTGGCGCCTGAAGTCTAACACTTGAGCTTCTCCTTCTGACCTAAACTAACCTGTCTCTCCTCCCCCTTGACCTCATCTAATTCCCTGCCTAGTCCCTGGGAGAGGCAAGTCACAGCCCTCTTTTATAAAATCTGACTTCCTGTTTCTTCCTCAAGTTTGCTAGAGAGGGAGATGTGAAACTTTCTCCTAAGCTGTATGGACGTTCGGCCATGCGCCAAAGGTCTCGTCCATCAGCAAGGATTTACGGCCCGTCACCGTACATCCACCTTGAGCTTAAAAGCTCCAAAGATTTGAATGAAAATTATTTCTAAAGGAATGTTTTATTCTGAAACTCAACCGGAACTACTTGCCACTACTCGGTCCGATTTGACGCAGACACTAGGACGAGAAAACCTTATCTCTTGCCAGTAACAAATAAGCTAAAAGCCTTCAGAAATTAAGTAATTTACCATCTCATTACTTGATTCTGTTGTTCCAAAAAATTACGAACGCGTGATTTCCATCTGTGCTGAAGTCAATTTATAGGAAATTGTAAATCAATAAATCTGTGTAAATGATATGATGTTATTTTGATGATTAAATAAATGGCCGCATTTCCTGATGGGTCAATTTTAAACGTCTCATAGCACTCTGCCTCCACATGATTTTATCTTTGATCTTGGTTGATATTATTATTGATTTTACTTGATTTTATCACTTGTTTTATTTATTTATTTTTTAAGTAGGCCTATTCTGCCTCCACATGATTCTGTCTTTAATCTTAGTTGATATTATTATTGATTTTACTTGATTTTATCACTTGTTTTATTTGTTGTAGCACTTTGAGATTTTTATTAATGAAAAGTGCAGTATAAATTGAATTCATTATTATTATTATTACTCTTTCATCACTTAATGGTCACACAAGTTTATTGTTTAATCCAAAAAGAAGAGAATCCGTGAATTAACGCAACAGGCAACTCTGTTCTCACATTTTTTTTAAATTATTTATTTGTTCATTTCAAATTTAAAACACAAAAAAATATATTTACAAAATCATTTTAAGAAGAAAAAAACCAACAAATTTAAAATGAAAGGAAGCAGAAGAAAAAAAATCTTATATCTGCCCCTTTTTAAACAAAATCAATTCAAACAATCAATTTTAAACAGTCTAAAAAAGCTAAGTCTGGTCCTCTGGACATTAAAAAAATAAAACGAAACAAAGCAAAAAAAAAATGTAGAAACGTTTCATCTTTCGTCCGAAAGACTTCCTCAGTCTGAGTTGCTGCATTCAGCTCAGATGTGAACGTGATGGTCCTCCTTGGGGACACGGGCGACCGTGGTGTAGTGGTAATGGCAGTCGTCTCCCGATCAGAAAGTTGGCGGTTCGACTCCCGGGACCCGCACCATGTGTCGTTGTGTCCTTGGGCAAGACACTTAACCCTGAGTTGCTCCCGGTAGGACTGGAAAGCACCTTGCATGGTAGTCTGCCGCCACCGGTTTATGAATGTGTGTAGCATTCAATATATGTGTAGCACTTTGAGATTTTCAGTAATGAAAAGTGCGTTATAAATTGAATTAATTATTATTATTATTATCCTTGATCATGTGAGCAGCTGGTTTCGGCTGTCATCAGCCAACTGGTTGATCCACTGTGAGAGGGTGCTATTTATAAGACTGAGCTGAATACAGCAACTCAGACTGAGGAAGTCTTTCGGATGAAAGACGAAACGTTTCTACATTTTTTTTTTGCTTTGTTTTATTTTTTGAATGTCCAGAGGACCAGACTTAGCTTTTTTAGATTTTTCTACCTGGATTATTGAGCATGCATCAGAGAATTTTAAACAATAATTATCCATGAACCAATTATGTAACTTATTACAATTCACAAATATATGGTACTTATAATTTTCACCGTTTATATATATTTTTTCAAAAGTTCACTCTTAATCAATTTCTTAAATATAAACACAGACTTAGCCTTTTTGACATTATTATCCAAACCATTCCACATACCTACCGTATGCACTGTATTAATGTAGACCTACTCCTAAAACTTGTTCTATAACGTGGTTTAACAAAAATGTCAGTTCCCTTATAGTTATGACTGCTTTCCCTCTTTACAAAATGTTTTTGAATATTCGGAGGTAGTGTTTGATTCTGTGCTTCATACATTAGTAAAAGAATACAGGGAGTCCTTGACTTACGACAATCCGGACTTACGAACGCGCTCCGAACGCTAGTACGTGCTGTGTTTATAGATGAATGTGTGGTGTAATGGGTTAGCTAACCATTTGTAAATAAAGGGACGGCCGTGGTGTAGTGGTAATGGCAGTCGTCTCCCGATCGGAAAGTTGGCGGTTCGACTCCCGGGACCCGCACCATGTGTCGTTGTGTCCTTGGGCAAGACACTTAACCCTGAGTTGCTCCCGGTAGGACTGGAAAGCACCTTGCATGGTAGTCTGCCGCCACCGGTTTATGAATGTGTGTAGCATTCAATATATGTGTAGCACTTTGAGATTTTCAATAATGAAAAGTGCGTTATAAATTGAATTAATTATTATATTATTATTAAAGTTCTGTGCATGTTTATGGACCAGTATGTACGCTTGTTCAGTATTTGTCATGTTCAGAGAAAAGTTTCAGGAGTGATTTGTGACAAAAAGGTGTCAGCAAAGGTCAAAGGAAAAGTTTACAAGACAGTGGTGAGACCAGCTATGTTGTATGGTCTGGAGACAGTGTCATTGACAAAAAGACAGGAGAAAGAACTGGAAGTAGCAGAAATGAAGATGCTGAGGTTCTCCTTAGGCGTGACAAGGATGGATAAGATCAGGAATGAGATCATCAGAGGTACAGCACATGTTGAACAACTGGGAGATAAAGATAGAGAGGACACACTGAGATGGTTTGGACATGTCCAGAGGAGGGACAGTGGGTATATTGGTAGAAGGATGTTAGAAATGCAGATGCCAGGAAAAAGACACAGAGGAAGGCCAAAGAGGAGATATATGGATGCAGTTAGAGAGGACATGAAGGTAGTTGGAGTGAGGACAGAGGATGCAGAGGACAGAGTGAGGTGGAGGAGGATGACTCGCTGTGGCGACCCCTGAAAAGGGAAAAGCCGAAAGAAGAAGAAGAAGATGTACGCTTGTTCAGTCTCATGTCGATAAATGGGTGTGCGGCGCAGCGTACAAACACCACGTGTTCCGAGTTCCGACTTGCATCAAAATCAGAATACGAACAGTGCGTAGAAACGTAACTCGTACGTAACTCGAGGACTCCATTATATTCCACCAGATCATAGAACTTCAATAGTTTCATTTTAGAAAACAATATATTAGATGGATGACAGTAATGCACTCTTGTTATGATTCTTATAGCTCTTTTCTGTAAGATAATAATAGGCTTTGTTATAGTTCTGCACGCTGTTCCCCAAACATCAACACAGTAATTCAAATGTGGTACAATTATTGCATTACACAGCAAATACAAGGCTTTATCGTTCAATAAGTCTTTCACTCTGTATAATACAGCCGTGGATTTAGATATTTTTGTTTTAACAGAATTTATGTGCTGCTTCCAAGACAGTTCATCATCAATAATTATTCCCAAAAACTTTGTTTCATTCACTACATATTTCAACACCATTAATTATGAAAGGAACAGCAGAAGATATCTTTTCATTACTAAAAATCATATAGTTTGTTTTATCTGTGTTCAATGATAGCTTATTTAAATCAAACCAAGTTTGTATCTTGACAAACTCCTTATTAATTAACTCTAACAATTTTTCCAAGTCATAACTCGAATAAAAAAAAGTGGTGTCATCAGCAAAAAGGACACAATTGAGAATACCAGACACATCCATCAGATCATTGATACATAAAATAAACAACTTTGGTCCCAATACAGAGCCCTGTGGCACTCCACATGAAACACTACAGAGACCAGATCTTAAATAATATATTTGTACAAATAGTTTTCTGTCATGCAAATAGCTACGTATCCACTGCAAAGCAGGTCCTCTGATACCATATTTATCCAATTTTCCAAGTAGAATAGTATGGTCAATTGTATCAAACGCCTTTTTTAGATCAACAAACACACTAACACAATATGGTTTTTGATCCACTGCTGCAGTTACATATTCCGTCAACTCCATAAGAACTATGGAAGTTGATTTATTTGATCTGAACCCATATTGACTGTTACTTAAAATGTTATGTTTATCTAGAAAAAGGTCAAATCTAAATACAAATAAGTTTTCTAAAATGTTTGAGAATTGTGGTAGCAATTAAATAAGTCTGTAGTTGTTATATAGACACCTGTCACCATTCTTAAAAAGAGGAACCACCTTAGCTATTTTCATTCTGTTCGGAAATATTCCAGATGAAAATGACAAATTACAAATATATGTGAATGGCTCGATAACATAACTTATGATTTCTTTCATAACCATCATGTCCATATCTTCACAGTCTTTTGATCTTATATCAGCAATTTTTTTGACTACCATCAGTATTTCTTCCTTGTCGGTTCCCTTTAGAAACATGCTATTTACACTACTATTAATAGAATAACCCGTACTTGTGTCCAATTTTGGTATTTTTCCAGCAAGGTTAGATCTGACTTTCACAAAATAATTATTAAATCCATTTGTGATTTCACTTTCATCGTGGATTTCCACATTGTTTTCAACAAAACATTTCTTACATCCTGGAGACACTCCGTTGTCCTCCTACACTTACATTACCAAAACCTCTCTTTACTTGAGACATTTTATATATCCTTGCATACTATGAAAGTATTATGACTTTAGAAAGTGGCAGCTCAGCTAAAATGTATTTACAGGGCGTCTGGTCCAATGTGACTTGGTGGACAAGCCCCACTAGTGGTCTGTATACTTTTTTTGTTGTTTTTAACACATCTCATTTTCAGTTGTTTTGGTGTTTTTGGTGCAGCATGTTTTTCTTTTTTGATTGTGTGTTTCTTCATTTATTTTCTGTGATTGAAGACCTTTTTTCTGTTGCATTTGTTTTATTGGTTAGGAGTTAGGATTATTCATGTGTTTGCAGCACGTTTTAACCGTTTGCTGTGCATTTAGCTGTGTGTAGCTTGTTTGCACCTGTCGTCCACCGTTGAGACGGGACTCCTCAGTGACTAACCATGAAAGATGTACCTCTTCTGGTGTAAGTTGAACTAGATTTTTACAGAAGCTCTCATATTAAAAATCAAAGCACCACGTAGTGGTCAAATATAAAAATCTAATGTTTGGTAATAAAGGTACAAAGAAAAAACATTACTGAAAGGAATGCGTTATTTTATATGAGATTAAAAATAGACAAAACAAAGGTTATTATTCAGTTAAACTGCTTTTCTCTGATGTGGATCCCCATGTGTGTGTTTAAATCTGACTTCTGTCCAAATCTTTGTCCACAAAGATCACAAACAAATGCTTTCTGTCCTGTGTGAACCATCATGTGTCTGTTTAGATTATCCTTTCTGTTAAATCTTTTTCCACAGTCTTTACAACTAAATGAGGTCTGTCTTGACTGTCTTTTCTCGACTGAGCCTCCAGTTTTCTTCACTTCAACACATTCCTTGACAACCAAACAACTTGAAGACATCACTGACTGACTTGTCTTGTGAAATTGTTTCCCATGCTCAGTGAAGCTGCAAGATTTGTTGACAGTGTTTACGCCTGACTCAGGAGCTCTGCTCTTCTTCCAGTCTTTGTCACCGTCTTCAGGTTCTGACCCAGAGTCTGATAAGTCTTTTAGCTGAGAGTCAGAGTCATTCACATCATCACCTTCATCATCCTCACTGACTTCAGTCTCTGAAGAGCTGCAATCATCTCCATAAGTATTTAGATCTGGGTTCCTGGTAGTCTCTGCTCCTCCACAGTCCTCTCCACCAGTTGATGCTTTCATCTGGTCAGCTGAACTGCTGGTTGGAAGATCTTCCTCTTTTACTTGGTGCTGATGAAGCTGTAAAAATAGACGTTTCTCTTCATCTTCCTCACTCTTCAAAGGAACAGCAGTGAATGCAAACCCGGGGTCATCAGTCTCTGTTTTCACACAAAACTGCTCTCCCTCTTGACTGGTCCACAGTTCCTCATCTTCCTCCTTTATGTTGAGGGTCTCTGGATCCTGTTGATCCACCCCAAGCATCTGTACTTCAGGAGCTTCTTTAATCAGAACCATCTGCTGAACATCTGCAGGGACCACAGAAAATGTGAACATCAGGCACAATTATAACTTTAAATTCACACATACAGCGATGCTTGAAAGTTTGTGAAGCCTTTAAAACTTTATAAATTTCTGCATAAAAATGAGCTAAAACATCATCAGATTTTCACACAAGTCCTAAAAGTAGATAAAGAGAACCCAGTTAAACAAATGAGACAAAATATTATACTTGGTCATTTATCGAGGAAAATTATCCAATATTACATGATTTTTCCTGAGATTTGTCAAGCTGTTTTATCAGTAATGCACAAAAATAAATTAAACATTGATGAGAGCATGTAGTGTTCACATGAACTAAGTTTGAATTTATATCCATCCATAGCCATTGTGAGACAAACTGCCTCAATTGTACTCGTCAATGTCTGAAAGTAAACTAACAACTTGTAATTGTTACCAATAAAAACAACTGATTTTGCTTATTTATAACAAATTATAGTGTAAACTTTTGGTGGTGAATGATGCATATTTAGAGGTTTGTTTTATAATACAGTAATATATATTTACAACGGTCACAAAAGAAAAAGAAAAAAAACTTTACAGAAATGAGCAATGCTTTAAAAGGCCTGTCTCAAATACAGTACTGTATATGTAAACTGTGAAATTATTTTTGGAGGAGACCATTATATGGTAATGGACAAATGGCTTGATAGATCCATCCATCCATCCATCCATCCATTTTCTTCCGCTTATCCGGGGTCGGGTCGCGGGGGTAGCAGCCTAAGTAGGGAGGCCCAGACTTCCCTCTCCCCAGCCACTTGGAGCAGCTCCTCTGGGGGAATCCCAAGGCGTTCCCAGGCCAGCCGAGAAACATAGTCCCTCCAGCGTATCCTGGGTCTTCCTCTGGGCCTCCTCCCGGCTTGATAGATGTCAATCAAATATGCAAAATCATCATTACAACTCCATTTTGTTTGAATTTTGTAATGAGTTCAAGTAGAATGATACACGGCACACTTTACGTCAAGAGGCACACATTTTTAACTGGTTTAAAACCAGATGGAACAATTAAATCTAGACTAAACTTTTGGCTTGTATTAGATATTACACATGGCCTAGAAGTTAAAGTGCATGTTTCATGTTAGTTTTTTGGGCAGAAAAATAATATTTAGAGGTAATACAGTAATTTTGATAATCATCCCTGCTTTCCAAATTAATAGCAAGAGCCTTACAGCCACAAATCGGGAGGAAAACGCTGAGCCTAAAAAAAATGTGCGGTTTTGGAGCCACGAGGAGGCGAAGTAGTCGGAAGTTGTTGTATTGAATTGTATTGAAGCGAAAGAGGTCCAATAATGTAAAAAAGCCAAGTCTGGTCCTCTGGACATTCAAAAAATAAAACAAAACAAAGCAGCAAAAAAAAATGTAGAAACGTTTCGTCTTTCGTCCGAAAGACTTCCTCAGTCTGAGAAGCTGTATTCAGCTCAGTCTTATAAATAGCACCCTCTCACAGTGGACCAACCAGTTGGCTGATGACAGCCTGAAAGACGCACTTTAACTCTACTAAAGCCTCGGATATAGTTGACGCGTCACATAGGGCGCGAGGGTGCGCGCGCGAAAAGTGACGCAATCGCATAGTCCCCGCCCCCGCGCTTTGGCCCCGCGCGTAGGTTTCGCGCCTGGTCGTGCACCTCCCAGATTTTGAAGCTCCGCAAAGCCTGCGCGTTCAGTCATTGCGACTACACCCGGCTTTCAAGATGGACGTCTTCGAAGGAAATTTGGCTGAAAAGGTCCGAATGTACCAGCATCTGTATGATCCGTCCATGCGTGATCATAAAGACAATCAGATGAAATGCATGTGTGCTTTCCTGTTTTTTTATTGTGATTTGTTTTATAAAAAACAAATAAACAAAAATCATATTAAGTTGACTCTTCCTTTTCTGAAGTGCTGATGCACTCTAAATATGAACACATTCAAAGCTATAATTTTGGAGTTGATACTGTTAAGTTGATTCACATCACAATCTTATAATAATCTAACAATGACCTTTTAATTAGCAGAAACTAAAACTAAACCTGCTGCTGATTATATGTTTGAGAGTACAATTCTGGTCTTGAACCCAAATTAATTTAATTAAATGAAAGTGGTAGCACCTCCAATTAATGGGCATTTTTTTATATGGTTATTAATGCTCCATAACAGTTTTGCATGAGTTTATGGACTGTTTATTACGATTACCAATAGATTAGAGATCAGTATAACAAATGTGTTCGTTAGAGAAACAAACCCCATAACCCAAATCTAGCCTAACCATGTAGTACACAAAAAGATTAAGAAATGGCTGTCAGGTAAATGTCATTGCAAAAAATGTTCCGGCACAGTCTTCGGTTATGTAGTTTTATTAAAAATTTATGAAAACAGATTACTTTTTCAGTTAATACTTTTTCAGTTAATTCTATTTGATTTAAACAGTGCATGCAACTAAAACATAAACACGCTAAAATGTGTCATTGTAGAGTTATTACTACTGCAACCAAAACTTGAAAAAAGCACAATGTAAAAATGTAAAAAGTAAATAAAAAGTTTAATAATGAAAAAACAAAGACAGTGTTGAAACACTGTCTTTGAAAATGTTCATAACAGCAGCACTCATGCAAACTACTACAGCAGGGCAGTAAAAAAACCACATATCTGTGAATAACTGACCTCTGCAAAACTAAAAATATTAAGAATAGAAGATATAAACAAAATAAAATGCCACACTTGTTAATGAATAAAAATACGAGCAGCCATTTTGTTTGTCATGTGTGACGTCAACCGATTCTTGTTCTACACTCTCTCGTACTACATTCCCACTGGTTTCACACTACTGCCATCTGTCGGTGAACAATGAACAGCACGCAACCATAAACGCACACAGCGCGTGGCTAGAGAGCGCACGGACTCCGTGGAGCATGCGCGAATACCCAGAGCGCGACTATATCCGAGGCTTAACTCTGCTGCACCACTTACTGATCACTGTATGAATAAGCTCACTTTAACTCCTACAAATGCACAAAGGCACGCCAAAGAATTTGGGAAATTCAGTTTGAATCTCCTTAATCATGACCACTTTTGTCAGGACATAAAAAGAACAACCGTTGATTTAAACAAAGACTCATCACTATCAAATTATAGAGTGAAGTGGGATCACTTAAAATATAACTCTCAAATTTAAATTAAATTTGTCAAATTTCAAGTCAACTCAGCAAACAAAGAGAAGCTGACATTGTAAGAGAAATTCATGACATTCATTTACTAAACGAAGATGACAAATGACGATCCTCCTACACTCCTAACTAGACAATATTTACATCAACAAAGCCAAAGAAGCCTACATCCTGTCAAAAGCAAAATGGACAGAAGGGGGGTAATGATGTTCAGCATATTTCTGTAGACTAGACAAAAAGAGACGGTAACAAATAGGGGTGTAACGGTACGCTAAAATCTCGTTTAGGTTCAGTACAGTTTCAAGGAGGGCTTGGTTCGATAAAATCTCAGTACAAAAAGAAGCCAAAATGAAGACTTACAAAATGTTTATTTTAAAAATATGTCAAGTAAACAATATGTTTGTGTACAAATAAATAAAAGCAACCCATTTGGATGACATTTTAAATAAACAGCACTCTTTACAATAAATAAACTATACTAACAATAATAAAAATCTTAATAAATACATTAACCGTCAGAACCAGAACAATAAGCAGCAACTGACTGTTTACAATCTAACTACCGTATTTTCCGGAGTATAGGTCGCACCTTTTTATACTTTTTTCAAGGCCTGCGACCTATACTCAGGTGCGACCTATATATGGCTTGTTATCACTTTCGGTCGCTAGGGGCGCATGGTAGTACCATTTTCGGCCGCTAGGGGCGCAGGCAGTGCAGTACCAGTTTCGGCCGCTAGGGGGCGCATGGTAGTACCAGTTTCGGCCGCTAGGGGCGCATGGTAGTACCACTTTCGGCCGCTATGGGTGCTAAAAAGACCTGTAGTCTGTTTACCGGTACAGTACCTGCAGACGTGCCTGGAGGCATTACCTGTTTGTGTATTGAGCATAAAACCCCATCACCCAACCGACATCTCTGAGAGTGTGTGAGGAGATACAGCGAGAACAACAAAACAACTACAGAGAACCAGAAGACAACAGCAGCCATGCCTCCTAAAAGAAAGTCCTACACGGCAGAATTTAAGTTGGAGGTGGTCAAATTTGCCGTGGTGCACGGGAACCGCGCCGCTGACCGCCAGTACGGGGTCAGTGAGAAGGTGATCCGGGGCTGGAGGAAGTCGGAGGGAGTGATCCAAGCCATGAAGCGGTCCAAGCGGGCCAACAGGGGCATGAAAGCCAGGTGGCCAGAACTGGAGGACAAAGTGAAGTCCTGGGTCCTGTCCGAGCGCGCATGTGGAAGAGGGGTCTCCACGGTGCAGCTTCGCCTCCACGCCATCTCTGTTGCTAAGGACATCGGGGTCTCGGAGTTCGCTGGTGGTCCGAGCTGGTGTTTCAGGTTCATGAAACGCCACGACCTGTCCATCAGGGCCCAGAACACCATGTCCCAGAAGCTCCCGGCCAACTACCAGGAGAAACTGGACAACTTTCGAGCCTTCGTGAGTCGGCAGGTAAGCTAACATGGTTTTATTTTTGTGCGTTAAACGTACCTGTATCTTGCTAAATTTTAATAGATTAATTTAATATAAAATTGCGCGCTCACAGCGAGTTTGTGGTCAGTCAGTGCGTGCGCGTTTCTTTGTTTAATGTACCCCACGAAAATGTCTGCCTTCGTGTATCGCCTGGTACCGGTACCGCTAGCTAAGCTACCATGTTTTTTTTGTGTGTGTTAAACGCACCTGTATCTTGCTAAATTTTAATAGATTAATTTAATATAAAATTGCGCGCTCACAGCGAGTTTGTGGTCAGTCAGTGCACGCGCGTTTCTTTGTTTAATGTACCGTACGAAAATGTCTGCCTTCGTGTATCGCCTGGTACCGGTAGCGCTAAGCTAACATGTTTTTTTTGTGTGTGTGTGTGTTAAACGTACCTGTATCTTGCTAAATTTTTATAATTAATTTAATATAAAATCACGCGCTCACAGCGAGTTTGTGGTCAGTGGGTGCACGCTCGATTCTTTGTTTACTTTTTTTTGGTGTGTGTTTAACGCACCGGTATCTTGCTAAATTTGAATAATTAATTTAATATAAAATCACGCGCTCACAGCGAGTTTGTGGTCAGTAGGTGCACGCTCGATTCTTTGTTTACATTCTTTTGTGTGTGTTTAAAGGTTCAGTCTGCAGTTTCTGTAGAACTGCAGCACTTAGAAAAAATTTCAACAGGCAAAGCATTCTGATCCCTCCCCCTCAGAGCCATATATGGCTCTGCCCCCTTGTGGTCTGTTCAAATTCAAATTCAAGCTCTGTTTTTATTGGCTGATTCAAATTCAAGCTCTGTTTTTATTGGCTGGTTACAAACTCTGTTTTTACTGGCTGGAAAACGGCGGGTCACTTTTTCTTTTTAGAAATGCTTATTTACCACCTGGAGAAGCAAGGGGACAATATATATATATTTTTTTTTCAGAGATTACCTGGCTAACATCAGTCTGTCAGGAGATAGTGACAGAGTGAAGAAAGATGTTTATAAAAAATGTTACATACTGCAGCTTTAACGCACCGGTATCTTGCTAAATTTTAATATATTAATTTAATAATAATAATAATAATGAATTTTATTTATAATGCACTTTTTATTAACAAAAATCTCAAAGTGCTACAAAGTGCAGCTAAAATTAAAGATAAAAAACAAGTGATAAAATCAAGTAAGATCCGTGATAAAACAACAAAAAACAATAATAAAATCAATTAAAACAATGATAATATCAACTAAGATCAAAGATAAAATCATGTGGAGGCAGAGTACGGTAGGCTCGCTTAAAAAGAAAGGTCTTTAAGCCTTGTTTAAAGTCAACCAGTGACTGTGGAACACTGGTTTAATATAAAATCACGTGCTCACATCGAGTTTGTTGTCAGTGGGTGCGCGCTCAATTCTTTGTTTACTGTAAGCTACCGGTAATGTCTTCTTCTGATGTGGACATGTGATGTAGAGTTTGTTGTCAGTGGGTGCGCGCTCAATTTTTTGTTTACTGTAAGCTACCGGTAATGTCTTCTTCTGATGTGGACATGTGATGTGGACAAACAAAGAAACATTTTTATGTTGCAGGTCAGTTGGTGCGCTCACAGCAGGTCTGTGAGTGCGCGCTCGATTAGCTAGCCCGACGCTAATGTCTGCATTTTGTCTTTCTCACGCAAAGTCCAGACGCATGGGATCACTGCCGACCACGTAATAAACATGGACGAGGTACCGCTGACGTTCGATATCCCTTTAGGACGCAGTGTCTCCCAGAAGGGTGAGAAGACCATCAACATCCTCACCACAGGCCATGAGAAGTCCCACTTTACAGTGGTTCTGGCCTGTGGTGCTGATGGATGCAACCCCCCCCCCGGTCATTTTTAAACGAAAGACAATGCCTAAGGAGGACTTCAGCTCCAGAGTCGTGGTGGCGGTGAACCCGAAGGGATGGATGGACGAAGCTATGATGGTCCATTGGATCAATAAATGTGTCCATAGGTAGTCAACAGATTTAATGAAAAGTAACTAAAATACATGAAACTAACGACTCGCCGTCGAATGGTCGACACAAAACACACAATAAAATCATCTGGCCACGTTAATTTGGCTTGAAACAGCGGGGTTCTCTACGGATTTATCCATTAGTAACCCAGCACAACCAGCAGGCAGACACAGAGTTAGCGTCTATAGGTAGTCAACAGATTTAATGAAAAGTAACTAAAATACATAAAAATAACGACTCACCGTCAAATGGTCGACACAAAACCCTCAATAAACTCCTCCGGCCGTGTTAATTTGGCTTGAAACAGCGGGGTTCTCTACGGATTTATCCATTAGTAACCTAGCACAGTAACCCTTAGCCTGACCCTGACTCCCTTCTGTCTGTCATAGTTTTTGCCCCTTCTGTCCACCCTCCTCTGCTCCTGTCTTCTGACCCTTCCTATTTAGTTCCTGCTCCTGTCTCTGCTCCTGTCTTCTGACCCTTCCTATTTGTTCATCCCAGTAATGCCTGTCACCCTCCTCTGCTTAGTTCATGCCAGTAATGCCTGTCACCCTCCTCTGCTTAGTTCATCTGCACCATGCTTATGTTCTTTGTTGATGAACTATGAAAATCATCAAGTCCAAAAACAGATCCACAATGACTGATGATCATCTGGAGACCTGCCTGCGCCTCCCAACCACCTCATACTGCCCCGCGCCTCCTCCTCTCAGTGTCAGAAGTGCCACTAAGGTAGAGACACATTTATTTTATACAGCTTGCACCAGATGACACCATCCTGCTGCACAGAGCAGCTGCCTAGTTTTGATATTTAGGTTTTATTGAGGTTTGAAATAGTTGTTGGAGATTTGTAAATCTGCACCTTTGTAAGTCACTTTTTGTAAATAGTTAGTGTAAATGAGGGAGTTTTATATTGTTCAGTTCATTGTTTATTCGTTTCTTTAAAAAATATGGTGTGCTTTTCAAATATTGCGTCATTTTACTTTGATAAAATACTTTAATTAAATAAAACTAGCAACACATTACGTTCTGTTTTATTTACTTTAAAGAAGTGAGGAGTAGGGAGATGAAAAATTTTGTTTTTTGATACTGAGACTGGACGAGTAGCTCTCGGCAAACTGCCGACTTCAAAAGTAACTCTTGGTTCAAAAAAGGTTGGGCACCCCTGATTTAGGCACTCCTGCAATCGTCACACTTTTTCATGTTACAAACTGACTCCGGCCCCCCACCAGCGAAGGGAAAAGTTATGTGGCCCTCACAGGAAAAAGTTTGGGGACCACTGCTTTAGCCTGACCCAGCCTGACCCTCTCCCTTAGCCTGACCCTGACTCCCTTCTGTCTGTCATAGTTTTTGCCCGTTCTGTCCACCCTCTCCCTTTAGCCTGACCCTCTCCCTTAGCCTGACCTTTTCCCTTTAGCCTGACCCGCTCCCTTTAGCCTGACCCAGCCTGACCCTCTCCCTTAGCCTGACCCTGACTCCCTTCTGTCTGTCATAGTTTTTGCCCCTTCTGTCCACCCTCCTCTGCTCCTGTCTTCTGACCCTTCCTATTTAGTTCCTGCTCCTGTCTCTGCTCCTGTCTTCTGACCCTTCCTATTTGTTCATCCCAGTAATGCCTGTCACCCTCCTCTGCTTAGTTCATCCCAGTAATGCCTGTCACCCTCCTCTGCTTAGTTCATCTGCACCATGCTTATGTTCTTTGTTTCTGTCCTTTCCTCAGTCTTCCTCCTCAGTCATGTCTCACAGCCACTCCTGTCAGTCAACTGTTCACCACGCCCCTTCTACCTCAGCCTAGCAATCAGTTTCATTCCTTCCACCTGTTTCCTTCCACCTGTGCAGCTCAGCATTTAAGCTCCTGCCAGCCACTGCAGTTTGCTCAGTC
This sequence comes from Garcialebias charrua, assembly GCA_038048925.1. Classification (NCBI taxonomy): domain Eukaryota; kingdom Metazoa; phylum Chordata; class Actinopteri; order Cyprinodontiformes; family Rivulidae; genus Garcialebias; species Garcialebias charrua. The sequence continues at coordinate 2,689 of JBBPBX010050152.1, read as the reverse complement.
ATTGTTGTTGAATCTTTGGTTCCAGCTCTGGTCACAGACATCACGGTCCTCTGTTTTTGCCTGCCTGCCTAAAGTCTTTGTTTGAAAGTTTTGCCGCCACGCCGGCTTTTGTTTTTGTGTTGTTTAAAAATAAATAAGTTTTATTTTTGAAATACATCTCCTGCTTCGATCATCTTGCCTGCTTTTTGGGTTCACACCTAAACGGATCGTGACAGAATGACTGAGCCAACTGAACCCAATGGTAAGATGATCACCTTATTCGAGTTTTTTGCCCGTGAGGCTGAGAAGACTGCCCGGAGGGAGAGAGAGGAGGAGAGGAAAGACCTGTTCAGGGGAACCCGCCTGGCTAGAAAGCCCGTTTTCTCCTGTCCACCTCAGTGGCTTCATGAGGAACCTTCAGAGGAGGAACCAGACACTGACGAGGAGTACTGGTTCCCCTCTGCGCCATGCTCACGCCACCGAGGACAGAGGAGTCGACGACGGTCTCGGCTCAGCTCTCGCTCTCAGGAGGAGCGTGGGGGGATGTTGCTGGAGGGGCAGTTCAGCCCTGATTCACCAGAGGTGCAGGAACGCTGGCAGGCTTATGTGGAGGCGAGGTACCTGTGTCCGCCCAGCCGTGAGGAGGTCCAGACGGTCGCTCCTCACACCTGCCAACCTGAGGGGGTCACTTCACCGCCTCTCTTGACTCCTCCACCACCTGCTGTAGCTTTGGCACCTCCACCTCCCACGTGTCTCACTTCTCGCCGCCGCAGAAAGAGAGGTCGCCGTGGGACCCAAACCGTCTCTCTGTCTGAGTCACCCATCCCTGCTCCTGAGGCTCCTCAGACCTCGACGTTGCCCGCTGCCGCCGCAGGGGCTTCACAGACCTTCATGCTGCCCGCTGCCGCCGCAGGGGCTTCACAGACCTTCATGCCGCCCGCTGCCGCCGCAGGGGCTTCACAGACCTTCATGCCGCCCGCTGCCGCCGCAGGGGCTTCACAGACCTCCATGACGCCCGCTGCCGCCGCAGGGGCTCCACAGACTTCCATGATGCCCGCTGCCACTGCAGGGGCTCCACAGACCTCCATGACGCCCGCTGCCGCCGCAGGGGCTCCACAGACCTCCATGACGCCCGCTGCCGCCGCAGGGGCTCCACAGACCTCCATGACGCCCGCTGCCGCCGCAGGGGCTCCACAGACCTCCATGACGCCCGCTGCCGCCGCAGGGGCTCCACAGACCTCCATGACGCCCGCTGCCGCCGCAGGGGCTCCACAGACCTCCATGACGCCCGCTGCCGCCGCAGGGGCTCCACAGACCTCCATGACGCCCGCTGCCGCCGCAGGGGCTCCACAGACCTCCATGACGCCCGCTGCCGCCGCAGGGGCTCCACAGACCTCCATGATGCCCGCTGCCGCCGCAGGGGCTCCACAGACCTCCATGACGCCCGCTGCCGCCGCAGGGGCTCCACAGACCTCCATGATGCCCGCTGCCGCCGCAGGGGCTCCACAGACCTCCATGACGCCCGCTGCCGCCGCAGGGGCTCCACAGACCTCCATGATGCCCGCTGCCGCCGCAGGGGCTCCACAGACCTCCATGACGCCCGCTGCCGCCGCAGGGGCTCCACAGACCTCCATGATGCCCGCTGCCGCCGCAGGGGCTCCACAGACCTCCATGACGCCCGTTGCTGCCGCAGAGACCACTGTTATTATCCAACAGATCGAGAGACTGCTTAATGCTGCTACCAAAAACCCTGATCCCCATTATAAACTCAAGACATATTCCATCATGGAACATTTAATTACAACCAGTGGTTTCACGCCAAACCCAGGCCTCACTCGACTAATGACTTTTGTTAAGGCTACAAGTAAAGGATTAGCCTCCTTATTGTCTACTGCTGAGCCTGAATCCTCCACGTCGCCCGCTGCGGCTGCTGAAGAGAAGGCCCCACAGCTAGAGGAGGCCCCACAGCTCTTCACGTCGGCTGCTGAAGAGGAGGCCCCACAGCTAGAGGAGGTCCCACAGCTCTTCACGTCGGCTGCTGAGGAGGAGGCACCACAGCTCTTCACGTCGGCTGCTGAGGAGGAGGCCCCACAGCTCTTCACGTCGGCTGCTGAGGAGGAGGCCCCACAGCTCTTCACGTCGGCTGCTGAGGAGGAGGCCCCACAGCTAGAGGAGGCCCCACAGCTCTTCACGTCGGCTGCTGAGGAGGAGGCCCCACAGCTCTTCACGTCGGCTGCTGAGGAGGAGGCCCCACAGCTCTTCACGTCGGCTGCTGAGGAGGAGGCCCCACAGCTCTTCACGTCGGCTGCTGAGGAGGAGGCCCCACAGCTAGAGGAGGCCCCACAGCTCTTCACGTCGGCTGCTGAGGAGGAGGCCCCACAGCTCTTCACGAGGAGGCCCCACAGCTAGAGGAGGCCCCACAGCTCTTCACGTCGGCTGCTGAGGAGGAGGCCCCACAGCTCTTCACGTCGGCTGCTGAGGAGGAGGCCCCACAGCTCTTCACGTCGGCTGCTGAGGAGGAGGCCCCACAGCTCTTCACGTCGGCTGCTGAGGAGGAGGCCCACAGCTGAGGAGGCCCCACAGCTCTTCACGTCGGCTGCTGAGGAGGAGGCCCCACAGCTCTTCACGTCGGCTGCTGAGGAGGAGGCCCCACAGCTCTTCACGTCGGCTGCTGAGGAGGAGGCCCCACAGCTCTTCACGTCGGCTGCTG
>JBBPBX010050150.1:14737-25093 GCA_038048925.1 Garcialebias charrua | reverse complement strand
TGGTAGGATTCTGCGTCCACGTGTTTGTTTCTTTGTGTAGGGCTGAATGTGTGACACGGGGTTAATCTATGCTGGTCTGCACCTTTACACACTCTAACCTGCACATTGTGTGGCACAGCTGTGGATTCAGGATTTATGTGGGTTTGCTTTGCGCTCTGCTTTCTAATTGATACGAAGCAGCTTTTCATAACGGAGTAGAAGACATGTTTGAGGGTCTTGTGTAGGGAACTAAACATTCATGTTCACCCTTGATAAGCATGGATTTGTTTTCTGTTGTAACAAGGATCACTGCAAGCTGTAGCTGGTGTCAGTAAATACTTTAAAATGCACACTTTACATGCACTGCAGAATAATTTACATGCTGGTGTTGAATGTAGAACTTTAGTTATTCCAAAGGGCATGCCTTGAATGTAAACATTACTATTAAAGGGGACCACATATTGGTTTTTTAAATTTTTATGGTATGTCTGTGTGCTATCCAGACCCCGTTCATTCAATTTAATACAAAAAATAATTCTTAGATAATAAATTATACCCTTTTTAATTCTGCCATTTCTAACTTCCGTTCTAAACGACCTGTTTATGATAATGAGCTCTGAAGTCCACGCCCGTCAAAACTCTGTCTCCGCCCTCTGTAACTGCCAGTATCTCAAATCTGTTGTTGTTTTAAAATTAGCCTTTTTTTATTACTCGTTTGACTTACTGTTAGTGCTAGCTTAAAAAATAACTTACCGAAAGCTGTTTGTGTGCGCCGCCATTAGCTGCTCCTTTTTATCATGCCCTCCCGAATCCGAGCTCTTCCTCCTCCTTCGGTAACAAACAGCCCGCGTAGCTCCTGCTAGTTGCATGCAGCGCTTTGGTCCACGGCTGCACATCCAATCCAGACAAACGCAAAGAGTGTTTCCAGTTAATTTGTCCATATGAGGCAACCTAACCTCTGACCGGACCGGACCCACACTGTCCTCAAAAGCCAGCAGCTAACTGCAGCCCGATCTCTCCGGAAAAAAAAAAAAAAAAGATGCCGCGACCGGGAAGCGAACCCGTGTCCTTCGGATAACGAGTCCAATTCACTACCTCTAGACCAACCGGGCAGTTATGCAAAAAGCAGTCTTTCATCGTATAAGAAACAATCACAACCACCTACATTTAGAACGCTGAAGTTTTGATTAGATTTTGATGAAGTGAAAGGTATTCTTAAAATAAATAAGTTGCTAATCTGAAAATATATCGATCAGTGGTGCTTGATGGTACAGACTGTCGTCCCGCGAGTAAGTGTGTGTGTGTGCACAGTTTTCTGCCGGCTGCGCGTTGGGAGCGATATTACACTAAAAATTGAACTAAAACGTAAAAATAACAATTATAAAGTATTATTATGTCGATGTATATATCTAGTTTCACCCCGATTTCTCCGAAACAAAAGGCTTTAAATAAAAAGGGGGAAAAAAAAGATGCCGTTGACAGGATGCGATCTCTGGTCTCCTGCGTGCCGCTCAAGTGTCGTAACCGCTCAACCAAACTGACAGTTGTGCAATAGTAGTCCTTCATCATATAAGAAACAAGTCCAAACCGCGAGAGTGTGTGTGCACAGTTTCAACGAGACAGAGTTCATTCAAACAAGGTAATAAAACATTCTGGTTTTACTCGAGATGTGCTGCATGGCTGGAGCAGGGCAAACCCCTAGCCCCCCGGGGGCTAAATAAATGAATAAATGACCGCCAGGTCAGCTCCTAAACCGCTAGGCAACCGTGACATCTTTTATACTCAAGTGGGTGGAGCATCACCAGGGGTTGCTAGGTGAGGGGCTGGACTCAGGTTTGAGGTGATTGGCTACGGTTTGTGACGTCACAAACCGCAGGAAGTGTGAAACGAAGCGTTTTTAATCACAGACAAATAAATCTACTTAGAGTAAATAAACCACTGGGTGCATTTTTTTGGCACAAGGACTGTTTTTTTATGAAGTAAATACCCAAAGTTGAGTAAAAAAACATTAAAAAGTGAATTTTGCATGTGTGGTCCCCTTTAATTCATTTTATTTATATAGCTCCCAGTCACAACAGAAGTCATCTCAGGGCACTGAACAGAAACAATCACATACATATAAGGTAAAGTCAGTTAATAATATTATTTATCTAAGGAGCCAACAGATTGCTTTGAGAGTTTTTAATTCATCACAGTCTCCCATCCTAAACAAGCACAGAGGCGACAGTGGAAAGGAAAAACTCCCTCATGAGGAAGAGACCTCCAGCAGAACCAGGATCAGGACAAGCGCCATCTGCTTCGACTGGCTGGGTTTGAGAGGAACAGGAAGTTGGAACAGATACACAATGGCAGGTCCAAGATGGAGGCCATCAGGTAGCCTCTAGGAGGAAAGACATAAATCACATGTTCAGAAAGAATAATTACAAACTATTCATTTATTTGTAACTGTTCATTTGAAGAAATGAGATCAGTTTGTTCTCCAGTAATAACGCCAAAAATACACTACACGCGTTGCAGCTCCGCCCCGCTCCGGTCCGACCTCCGCAGCAAATACGCACCCATTATAATCAATGACAGAATTTACACTGGCTCCGCACGGCGGCGGCGAGCTGCGGAGAGCGGACGGCAGTCCGTCAAAATTAGAAATTTTTCTATTTCTGCCGGATGACGGAGCTGTGCCGGAGTCAACTTTTGAAGATTACGTCGCACCAACAGGAAAAGGAACGAGCACAACTTCCGTATTTACAAAATAAAATCACCACGGGCGGACTAATCCTAGCTCTATACGGATTTATTTGTACAAAAATGCTGTCAAACTATCATTTATGACTATTCTATGACTAAACTATTATATTTATGACTATGACTACACCTAATAACGCAATACAAGAAATAAATAAATAAAAAAGTATTTTATTCTGAAATGTAAACATCACTTCCTGTTGCTCAAACCATGTCCTGTCGCTTATTTACGAGAGAAGATCAAGGCAGCCTTTACTGTTGTTCTCCTTCTTCCACCGAATGAATTGTTTTGTTCTGACTTCATTATTTATCACTTGATTTATCGCGCAATCTCACAATTCCCGCGCATGCGTCTTGGAGCGGCGCATCCATGCGGACCTGAGCTGAGCGGAGGCAGTGGACTTTGGACTCGCTCAGCTGCGACCTGCGGAGCGGAGCGGACACGGACCGCGTGTAGTGTATTTTTGGGGTAAGGTTATAGTAGCATAGGATAAGGAATATGTCAGGAAACCAAACTGATTAACTATAGGATTTATCAAAAAGGAAAGTCATAAAACTGGACAATGTGTCAAACTCATGGACAGAAACTGGAAGTTGGTTCCACAAGAGAGGAGCCTGAAAACTGAAAGATCTTCCTCCCATTCTGCTTCTGGAAACTCTTTTGAGAACCGTGAGTAAACCTGCAGTCTGAGAGCGAAGTGCTCTGTTAGGAAAATATGGAACAATAAGATCTGTAATATAAGATGGAGCTAGGTTGTTGAGGGCTTTGTAGGTTAGAAGTAAGATTTTGAATTCAATTCTGGATTTGACAGGGAGCCAATGGAGAGAAGCTAAAACTGGAGTGATATGATCTCTCCCAGTAACTCCAGTTAAGACTCTGGCAACAGCATTTTGGATCAACTGAAGACTTTTTAAAGAAGTATTTGGACACCCAGATAATAAACCATTGCAATAGTCCAGTCTAGATGTGACAAATGCATGAGCCAGTTTTTCTGCATCATTTTTAGACATTTCTAATTGTAGTGATATTACGCAGGTGGAAGAAGGCGGTTCTAGTAACATTTTTAACGTGGGGGATAAAAGACATGTCCTGATCAAAAATAACCCCAAGAATTTTAACATTAGAACTAGAGGCAGATTAATACCATCTAAGGAGGGCTGTTGAACTTTACCTAATGGAAGCTTAGATAAGATAAAGAGTATTGATAGTGTTATACTGTAAAGAAAAATAAACCTGTAGCGAATTAGCATGAAATTAGGGTAAGAAGCACAATTCTAGTTACAAGCACTGGAACAACACAGCACGTTATACGCTCGTCAACACACTACAGTATTATCCAGCTAGCAAAGACTTTGTATAACCTGTGACCTTGACCTTAGAGCTGTGGTGATGAAAAGATTATGCAACACTGTTTAGTGGTGGTACAAATGTAGTTTTATTAATAGATCTTGAGTGGATCAGAAGTTATGGAGAGAAAGTTTACAGACCTAGAGACTATAACATATAAAAATAGGTTGCACAAAAACCAAGAAGGGATGTCTGTATACACTTTGACCCTACTTACAACTAGGCCTGTCACGATAAACAATAAACCAATCAATCGCATGATAAATGAAAATTATCGACCTCATTTTCATTTATTGGCTTTATCGTTTCTTCGTGTCTCTTTCTACTGAAGACACTGGATGAGAAAAGTCTCAACTCCGATGCTTTTCACTGATCCCTCCCTTTCTCTTTTCTCTTTGAAATCCATTTTAACCGTCCAAAATCACGTTTATGGATCGTTAAAAGCAGCTAAGTTGAGAAGCTAAGCTAAGAGCTAAGCTAACAGGCCGACCTCAGGGAAAAACCTCCAACTTGTCAAAGCTCCAAAATTCACAGTTGAAACTTGTGCCTTCATGTAAAGAGTTGTTTTTCTCTGCAAAAAGAAGCAGAGAACTTGTTTACTATGGAAGCGGATGTGAGACGAAATGAAAACTAAAATGTTTTAGCAGGAATGCTTTTTCATTTCAAAGCCAAGCTGCCTTTTTTGAGTCATAAATAAAATTAAAAATGAATAAACCAAACTGCATTTTCATTTTCTTCTTCGAGACTGCTCAATTTGTAACTTAATTAAAATGATAAGTAAAATAACATTTAACATTTAATTTTCAATATATGTCTTTGTAAAAAGTGGCCAAAATTCATTTTGAAATGTCAATTTTGAAAATTAAAATGAAATAGCATAAATGCTTTTTCATTTCAGAGGCAAGCTGCCTTTTTTGAGTCAGATATAAAATTAAGATTAAATCATTTTCTAGATCAAAACTGCTCATTTTGTAGCAGAACTCCAGAGGAAACTAAGAGCAATTTGCATTTTCATTTTCACTCTGAACCGTGCTCAAAGTGTGACATTAATCAATCTCAGTTGGCAAATCCAAGTCCCGCCCACTGAATCACTGATTGGTTGTTTTAGCAGCAGGCGGAGATTTAGACAGGAGGACAGTGTCCTGCTGCTGCTGGGTTGGTTAAACACCCAATTTGAAAGACAATACCTCAAAAGAAGGTGCCAAGATTTTATCTAAGTCACAGTCTGGTGAGTGAGAGTCAGAGAACCTTTATTGTCATTCGCACCACATGTGGTACACATGCGCGTAGGCAAGGGGGGTTCGAACGAACCGCCCACTTTTAAAGGAGAAGTTGACAAAGCTAAACTAATGTGCCTGGATAGCTCAATGGATAAAGCGTCTGCCTTCAGTCCCAAAGCTCGTGGGATCAAGTCCCGCATGGTACAATGTTTTTTTTTTTTTTATTCATTCCAAATTAAAAAAGCACAAGAAAACTATTTACAAAACGGCAAGAAATAAAACAATGCATTAAATGAAAGGAATCAGACGAAGAAAATAATCTTATCTGCCCCTTCTCAAACTATTTTTTTTTTCAAACACTCGATTCAAACAACTAATTTTACATTTGTCTTTTATTGGATAAAAAAAGTAGTTAATATGCCTGTGAAGAAAGAAGAATGTGTTAACCACAGGCTGTGGTTAACACATTCTTCTTTTTTTATCCAATAAAAGTGTTTGGAAAAAAAATAGTTTGAGAAGGGGCAGATAAGATTATTTTCTTCGTCTGATTCCTTTCATTTAATGCATTGTTTTATTTCTTGCCGTTTTGTAAATAGTTTTCTTGTGCTTTTTTAATCTGGAATGAATAAAAATTAAAAATAAAACTTTGTACCATGCAGGAATTGAACTCATGAGCTTTGGGACTGAAGGCAAACACTTTATCCATTGAGCTATCCAGGCACATCAGTAAACATTGTCAACTTCTCCTTTAAAACGAACCGCCCCCCACAAAATTCTGGCTACGCCCATGGGTACATGTGATAGCAGGACACTGTCCTCCTGTCTAAATCTCCGCCTGCTGCTAAAACAACCAATCAGTGATTCAGTGGGCGGGACTTGGATTTGCCAACTGAGATTGATTAATGTCACACTTTGAGCACGGTTCAGAGTGAAAATGAAAATGCAAATTGCTCTTAGTTTCCTCTGGAGTTCTGCTACAAAATGAGCAGTTTTGATCTAGAAAATGAAAATGATTTAATCTTAATTTTATTTCTGACTCAAAAAAGGCAGCTTGCCTCTGAAATGAAAAAGCATTTCTGCTATTTCATTTTAATTTTCAAAATTGACATTTCAAAATGAATTTTGGCCACTTTTTACAAAGACATATATTGAAAATTAAATGTTAAATGTTATTTTACTTATCATTTTAATTAAGTTGCAAATTGAGCAGTCTCGAAGAAGAAAATGAAAATGCAGTTTGGTTTATTCATTTTTAATTTTATTTATGACTCAAAAAAGGCAGCTTGGCTTTGAAATGAAAAAGCATTCCTGCTAAACCATTTTAGTTTTCATTTCGTCTCACATCCGCTTCCATAGTTTACTGATTTTTTTTAATTAAAAGCTTTGTGTGAAAAATGCTATGCTAAAGAGCTCAAACCACACCGAGTGTCCGCCATTTTGAGAACCGAGAAACAAGAATGAGACACAGCCCATGTCACGTCAAGGGGCCACCCTCCCATTTTTCTTAGTCATGCCGCTCACTCCCTCACTATCCATCCTTCAGTTCAGTCTAATACTGCCCTCCAGTGGTCAAAAAAGGTACTAAAACAAAAAATTTGCCAACTTTTATTCTTAAATTTGACAATAATTACTAATTATCGTCAAATTTCAAACAATATTATCGTTTATCGCAATAATTTCTGAGACAATTAATCGTCCAGCAAAATTAGTTATCGTGACAGGCCTGCTTACAACTAAGTTTAAGAAAAGTGACACAGCATTAAGATATTCTATCACAGGTGATTACAGTGCATGCAGATGTAGAAGTTAGCTATGGTTGATCAGGTAGACGTTGGCACAGACTTTACCGGACTCTTCTGTTTCCTCTCGTCGCTTTTATTCCTGCTTCTTTTCCAGCTGCTGCTCTGAATGTGGGACGTCTCTTGCAGGTATAAAGGAGCCACCTGCCTTCTAATTAAACGCTGCACACGAGTTTCGTCTCACTGCCCCGCTCTCTTCTCTGCAGTTGATATCGCCAAGAAAAGAAGTCACCGTACTGTTTTTCTTTGTGTCTTGCAGGGCGCGTCGTAAGCCCTGATGTAGAGATCCCCACGCCGCTGCCTGCCACCTCGGCCTTGGAGGAAATGGCCCTGTACAGCAACAAACGCAAACTGAGGCAGGGCCGCCGCAGCTTGGAAACCGCTGTGCCCACATAACACACCTCCGACAGGAGAAACAGAAAAAACACGACGCAGTTATAGACGTTTTTCATAAACTGTGGAGTCCACAGGTTCCTCACACTCTGCAGAGTGTTGGTCACAGATATATCATCACTGCAAAGACTCTGAAGCCAATAGTTGCCACACGGGGACTCACTCATTCTGCGTGCCAGTCTTGCCTTTATAGTTTGTGGGTAAACTGGCAAACTATTAAACAAGCCCTAAAGGCTAAGAAAGAGCTAAAGTAGTTAGCTAGGATTGATATTTAACAGATATTAGTTTGTTTTTCTTTTTAATAGAAGCAGATCTATTTTAACTCGAGGGTGGTCAATGTTTTTAGTTTTTTTTTTCTCTTTGCCATCAGCGATTTCATAAAAAACAATTGAAAGAAGGAAAAAGAAATGGGTCCTAGTTCTACTAATTTGTTGAATATGTTGAGGGTGATTTATCTATAAGAGTTCAATGTTTGAGACTCTGGGAGATTGGAGTGTAAATATTACCTGAGGAGTCAACTTGCTACCTTCATAGTCCCTTATTGTGGAAATGTTTTTTTTCTTTCCTCCTTAAAAAGCACATTTCTTATTTTTTTCCACTGCCGGCGATTCACTTTTTGAAAACCTATTATTGTTTTTACATTTTTTTTAATTCATATTTAAGACATTCATTTCTTTAGTTTTAACCAATTTATCAGCTTGATTACCGTAGTCCGAATGTGTTTACTGATAATCTGCATACATCAAATTCAGAGTCACTTTTATTTCACCTGGAGACTTTCATTATTGGATTGTTTGTAGAAAATGGGTGCACACAGACGTAATGGGCCAAAAAAAAATGTTTTCTTTCATCTCAGTAAAGTATTTTCAGATTTCTGACCTGCATGTCATTCAGTACCTACACTGGAGACAGCAGCAACAATTGGGAATAGAAATATTTGGGAACATGAATTTTAGCCTCTTGAATTAACGGTACTTACTCTAAGGGTCTTATATTTTTAATCTATGTGAATCGTTACAGCTGTTCTCTTTAGGAGGTAAACCACAGCGATGTGAAGGTAGCAGGTGTTTTATTTGACTGTTTATGTTTAATTTAAATCTGATGCCACTGAAAATCATTTATTGTGTGAATAATGTACATTTACTGGAAGGAGAAGATCATCTGGGTTTGAAACTGAGCCTGCCTGGACCGTCGGAGCGCCCGTGTTCGGCTCGGGGTTGGGATGCTCTCTTGTATATTGGTTTGTTACTGGGAGAGCTCCGAGAGGCGGAACCGATCAGAACTCCCTCTGAAGACGTGGATCACATTCGGCTGTCGTTTATGCATCTCATGGGGATTTCTGCAGAATTGCAGCATCGTAGCGTTTTGAATTCATGTAGGCTTGTCTTCTAACTTATGTTGCTGTTGCTGACTGAAATTCAGTTTTATAACATTTACTGTTAGTTTTTTTTTTTACACTTTCTGTAGTAAAGTATTTTTCTTCAGGTGGGTTTCACTACAGTAGATGCTGTTTCTTGTTGTCTTATGTTTTCTTTGGGAGCTTTTACTTGCAAATAGGCCAGAGGGCAATGGTCTGGAGTCCTAGGGTCAAAGGTTATAGCTCATACCAGACTAACTAGTGAATTTGTACAACCAAAGAAGTCTATTTTGTGGTTCAGGAATAATAAATTTTACTTTTCATTTAAGAAGCTATTTCTTTGTGCCGTGTTTTTAATCAACGTTCACACGTTTAATCAACTGACTCGCAGAACGGTTGAAGAACCACAGGGTTAAGACCCACGACAGTCTGATGGCCATTTGTTAAATGAAATGGAATTACTTCTGAGCAGTCAGTATCTTTACTGCAGAGGACAGTATTTGAGAAGTAATCTGATGCTCTGAATTGAGGGAAGCAAAACTAACCTTGAAAATGTGATGGGGAAAGATTCAAATAAACAGAAAATTCTGGACATTTGCTTCATGTTACTTTTATTGCAACATGAAGTGTGCTCTGCCTGCTGTTGAAGTGGCCAGGTGTAGGCATTAGAGCTCAACCGACATGGAAATTTTGGTTACCGCCAAAACTATGTACATACAGTATATATATTAATGTATGTGTATATATATATACACATGTATATATATATATACACACACATATATATACATATATATACATATACAGGTGATCCCTGACTTACGAGCGAGTTCCGTTACTACGACTATCTCGTAAGACGAAATCTCGTATGTCGGAACCCGAAACGTGTCGCTCGTAAGTCCGGATTTTCGGTCATAAGTTGGAAAATGTATGCTAGCGCTACTACGGACACCCGTTTCTCAACACAAACATACATACTAGTTCATAAACATGCTCAGAACTTTGTTTACAAACGGTTAGCTAACACGCTTTCATCTAAAAACATACCAGTGCTGTATTTTCTATATGTTCTGTACAACTTTACTGTTCGTTAGTCAGCTCGTAAGTCCAGAACGTCGTAAGTCGATGTGCTCGTAAGTTGGGGGAGTACCTGTATATATACTGTATATATACTGTATATATATATATATATGTGTATATATGTACAGGTAGTCCCCGATTTACGAGCGAGATGTATATAAATGTATGTATATATATATATGTATGTATGTATGTATATATATATGTATGTTTGTATATATGTATGTATATACAGTATATGTATGTATATATAATATATGTGTATATGTATGTATATATGTATATATATAATATATGTGTATATGTATGTATATATGTATATGTATGTATATATGTATATGTATGTATATATGTATGTATATGTGTATATATGTATGTATGTATATATATGTATGTACTGTATATGTATGTATGTATATGTATGTATGTATGTATATA
>JBBPBX010050150.1:0-14182 GCA_038048925.1 Garcialebias charrua | reverse complement strand
TGTGTATATATGTGTATATATGTATATATGTGTGTGTGTATATATGTGTATATATGTATATATGTGTGTATATATATATATGTATGTATATATGTATATATATATGTATGTATATATATGTATGTATATATGTATGTATATATATATATGTATATATATATATCCATCCATCCATTTTCTTCCGCTTATCCGGGGTCGGGTCGCGGGGGTAGCAGCCTAAGTAGGGAGGCCCAGACTTCCCTCTCCCCAGCCACTTGGAGCAGCTCCTCTGGGGGAATCCCAAGGCGTTCCCAGGCCAGCCGAGAAACATAGTCCCTCCAGCGTGTCCTGGGTCTTCCTCTGGGTCTCCTCCCGGTGGGACATGCCCGGAACACCTCACCAGGGAGGCGTCCAGGAGGCATCCTAACCAGATGCCCGAGCCACCTCAACTGGCTCCTCTCGATGTGGAGAAGCAGCGGCTCTACTCCGAGTCCCTCCCGGATGACTGAGCTTCTCACCCTATCTCTAAGGGAGAGTCCAGACACCCTGCGGAGAAAACTCATTTCAGCCGCTTGTATCCGAGATCTTGTTCTTTCGGTCATAACCCAAAGCTCATGACCATAGATGAGGGTGGGAACGTAGATCGATCGGTAAATTGAGAGCTTTGCCTTTTGACTCAGCTCTCTCTTCACCACGACAGACCGGTACAGCACCCGCTTCACTGCGGACGCTGCACCTATCCGCCTATCGATCTCACGCTCCAGTTTTCCCTCATTCGTGAACAAGACCCCGAGACTCCTCCACTTGGGGTAGGACCTCCTCCCCGACCCGGAGAAGGCATGCTACCCTTTTCCGGCTCAAGACCATGGCCTCGGATTTGGAGGAACTGATCCTCATCCCGGCCGCATCACATTCAGCTGCAAACCGCTCCAGCGAAAGCTGTAGATCACGAATCTGATGAAGCCAATAGGACCACATCATCTGCAAAAAACAGAGAAGCGATTCTAAGGCCACCAAAACGGATCCTCTCAACACCTTGGCTGCGCCTAGAAATTCTGTCCATAAAAGTTATGAACAGAATCGGTGACAAAGGGCAACCTTGGCGGAGTCCAACTCTCACTGGAAACGAGCCTGACTTACTACCAGCGATGCGGACCATGCTCTGACACCGGTCGTACAGGGACCTAACAGCCCATATCAAAGGGCCTGGTACCCCATACTCCCGGAGTACCCCCCACAGAACCCATTCATTCATTCAACCTTTATTTATACAGGCTAGCCTCGTTGAGTCACGGGGACTCATTTACAAGAGGGACCTGTCTCACTCACACCAAACAACCATCCACTCTCACACTCACACCTAGGGTCAATTTAGAGTCACCAATCAGCCTAACAAGCATGTTTTTTGGTCTGTGGGAGGAAACCGGAGTACCCGGAGGAAACCCACGCATGCACGGGGAGAACATGCAAACTCCACCCAGAAAGGCCCCGGACCGGGATTTGAACCGGCAACCTTCTCGCTGAGAGGCAGCAGCTCTACCAGTCAAATGCCTTCTCCAAGTCCACAAAGCACATGTAAACTGGTTGGGCAAACTCCCACACACCCTCCAGGACCCTGCTGTAGGTCTCATCAGCAACAACGATGAGACGGACTACAGGAACGAGGTGAGCCGCTTGGCCTTGTGGTGCGGACACAACAATCTCACTCTCAACGTGGAGAAGACAAAGGAGATTGTCGTGGACTTCAGGAAGAGGGATGCACAACATGCCCCTCTGACCATCAACAGCACCGCAGTGGAGAGAGTGGACAGCACCAAGTTCCTGGGAGTGCACGTCTCAAAGGACCTGTCCTGGAGCAGGAACACTGCAGCACTGGCCAAGAAGGCTCACCAGCGCCTCTACTTTCTCCGCAAGCTGAAAAGGGCTGGAGCTTCAACCCCCATCATGTGCACCTTCTACAGGGGTGCCATAGAAAGTGTCCTGACCAGCTGCATCACGGTGTGGTTTGGTGCATGCACTGCATCATGCCGCAAGAGCCTCCAGCGCATCGTGAAAGCAGCTGAGAAGATCGTCGGCACCTCCTTGCCCTCACTGCAGGACTTACACAGCAAACGCCTCACTCGGAAAGCCCACTGCATGGCAGGTGATCCCACACACCCACTACACAGCCGCTTTAGACTGCTGCCATCAGGGAGGAGACTGAGGAGTCTCCAGGCTCGAACCAGCAGACTGAGAGACAGCTCTGTTCATCAGGCAGTCAGAATGCTAAACACTCTGCCTGCTCTGCCTCCCCTCCCATTTGAACTGCCTTAACACAAAAAACTTTCTCACACATTACCACTCAACACAAAGTTTTTAACACTGGACCCTGTGTCATCAAACGGGTTATTCACTAAACTCTCGGTCATGTACTCATTCAGTTTGCACTACTTCTCATATTTGCACTAATGTTTGTATTACATTACTGCCTATAGTCATACTACTGTTTACATTCACTGTTTACATTTATTAATACGGTTTACATTTATTACTACTGCTTTACATTTATTACTACTGTTTACATTTACACTACTTTTATCTACACTACTGCAGATACATATACAGCATTCTCTGACTAGCCTTATCTAAGGATGCCAAATGTGCCTTATGTGCCTCACTGCATATGCCACTTTGCCTCTATACCAACATCAACTACCTCATACATATACTGTGTACATTAACTTATATGCTGCTGTGCCACTCTTTGCAAATGTCAATGCTAGAACCTTCAGTTTATTTTATAGATATACTTTTTATACTTTTTATACTACTATGCAAAAACTCAGGACAGTATTACACTTTTATTATTTCATTTTATGCTTATGTTCATTGGGTGTTTGGTGTTTCAGGGGTGTTTGGTGTTTCAGTGTTGGTGTAAATTTTCATACTTTTATACTATTATGAAAAAACTCAGGACAGTGTTACACTTTTACTATTTTATGCTTATGTTTATTAAATGTTTTAGTGTTTAGTGTTTAGATGGTTACTGTTGCACCGAGGGACTGAGAGAAACGCAATTTCGGTCCTGTGTATGTCCTGTACATATTGCAGTTCTGACAATAAAGTTGACTTTGACTTTGACTGAGGGTGTAGAGCTGGTCTAGTGTTCCACGACCAGGACGAAAACCACACTGCTCCTCCTGAATCCGAGGTTCGACTATCCGACGGACCCTCCTCTCCAGAACCCCTGAATAGACCTTACCAGGGAGGCTTAAGAGTGTGATCCCCCTATAGTTGGAACACACCCTACGGTCCCCCTTTTTGAATAGGGGAACCACCACCCCAGTCTGCCAATCCAAGGGAACTGCCCCCGATGTCCACGCGATATTGCAGAGTCGCGTAAGCCAACACAACCCCACAACATCCAGAGCCCTAAGGAACTCAGGACGAATCTCATCCACCCCCGGAGCCTTGCCACCGCGGAGCTTTTTAACCACCTTGGCGACCTCAGCACCAGAGATTGGAGAGCCCGACCCAAAGTCCCCAGGCTCCGCTTCCTCAGTGGAAGACGTGCCAGTAGGATTGAGGAGGTCTTCGAAGTATTCCGCCCACCGACTCACAACATCCCGAGTTGAGGTCAACAGCACGCCATCCCCACCATAAATGGTGTTGGTCGCGTACCGCTTTCCCCCCCTGAGACGCCGGATGGTGGACCAGAATCGCCTCGAAGCCGTACGGAAGTCATTCTCCATGGCCTCTCCGAACTCCTCCCACGCCCGAGTTTTTGCCTCAGCAACCACCCGAGCCGCATGCCGCTTGGACTGCCGGTACCTATCTGCTGCTTCCGGGGTCCCACAGGCCAAAAAGGCCCAATAGGACTCCTTCTTCAGCTTGACAGCATCCCTCACCGCCGGTGTCCACCACCGGGTTCGAGGGTTGCCACCACGACAGGCACCAACAACCTTGCGGCCACAACTCCGATAAGCTGCCTCGACAATAGAGGCGCGGAACATGGCCCACTCGGGCTCAATGTCCCCCGCCTCCCTCGGAACGTGTTCAAAGCTCTCCCGGAGGTGGGAGTTAAAGCTCCGTCTTACGGGAGACTCTGCCAGACGTTCCCAGCAGACCCTCACAATACGTTTGGGCCTGCCAGGTCTGACCGGCATCCTCCCCCACCATCGGAGCCAACTCATCACCAGGTAGTGGTCAGTTGACAGCTCCGCCCCTCTCTTCACCCGAGTGTCCAAGACATGCGGCCGCAGATCAGATGAGACGACAACAAAGTCGATCATCGAGCTGCGACCTAGGGTGTCCTGGTGCCAAGAGCACATATGGACACCCTTATGCCTGAACATGGTGTTCGTTATGGACAATCCATGACGAGCACAGAAGTCCAACAACAGAACACCACTCGGGTTCAGATCAGGGGGGCCGTTCCTCCCAACCACACCCCTCCAGGTCTCACTGTCATTGCCCACGTGAGCGTTGAAGTCCCCCAGCAGAACAAGGGAGTCCCCAGGAGGCGCACCCTCCAATACCCCCTCCAAGGACTCCAAAAAGGGTGGGTAATCTGCGCTGCCGTTTGGCGCATAGGCACAAACAACAGTCAGAGCCCGTCCCCCCACACGTAGGCGAAGGGAGGCTACCCTCTCGTTCACCGGGGTGAACCCCAACGTACAGGCACCAAGATGGGGGGCAACAAGTATGCCCACTCCTGCTCGGCGCCTCTCACCAGGGGCAACTCCAGAGTGGAAGAGTGTCCAACCCCTCTCAAGGAAACTGGTTCCAGAGCCAGAGCCATGCGTTGAGGTGAGTCCGACTATTTCTAGCCGGAACCTCTCAACCTCACACACTAGCTCAGGCTCCTTCCCCACCAGAGAGGTGACATTCCATGTCCCAATGGCCAGCTTCTGTAGCCGAGGATCAGACCGCCAGGGTCCCCGCCCTCGGCCACCACCCATTCCACAATGCACCCGACCCCTTTGGCCCCTCCCACAGGTGGTGAGCCCATGGGAAGGGGGACCCACGTCTCCTCTTCGGGCTGTGCCCGGCCGAGCTCCATGGGTAAAAGCCCGGCCACCAGGCGCTCGCCAACGTGCCCCTCCTCCGGGCCTGGCTCCAGAGTGGGGCCCCGGTGACCCGCGTCCGGGCGAGGGAACATTGTTTCCATTATTTTTCTCATCATAAGGGGTCTTTGGGCTGCACTTTGTCTGGTCCCTCACCTAGGACCTGTCTGCCTTGGGTGACCCTACTAGGGGCATGAAGCCCCTGACAGCATAGCTCCTAGGATCATTGGGACACTCAAACCCCTCCACCACGGTAAGGTGGCAGCCCAGGGAGGGGCTGCCACAAGTTGGGACACTAAACAAATTCTGAATAAAAACTGAGTGCAATGATGTGGAGATGGCAAAAGTCAATATTTTATTCATAATAGAACATAGATGACAGATCAAAAGTTTAATCTGAGTAAATGTACAATTTTAAAGGAAAAATATGTTGATTCAAAACTTCACAGTGTCAAATCCCCAAAAAGTTTGGACAAGTAGCAATAAGTGGCTGGAAAAAGGAAATTGAGCATACTACTATGCAAATAACACTGTGAAATATTTATTGGCTGTTTCTCCCTCTGGAATAATCATGTTTATTTCAGATGCTTATGGTGGTAAATGCAGTGACAGGTATATAACACAGAAATCTGGGTTTCTGAACTATCTGCGTGCTGGAGATGAGGTGATGGGTGATCGTGGTTTCACAGTGAGGGACCTGCTGCAAGAGCATGGTGTCAATGTAATCATTCCAGCATTCACACGCAAAGGATGCCAGCTTATTTCAAGTGAGAAGTGAGAAGACCTTAAATGTAAAAAAAATTCTCAAACATGTACAGTGTACTTGCTGTAAACGTAACACAACTCTTAACATGTTTTTTAAAGGATGCAATGTTAACTATATTACATTTGAAAAGTATTTGCTAAAATGATTCATTTGTTATGTACAATAGTTGACTGTTAACCTTCTTACAAGGTTAGTTTTTGTGTGCACTATATCAGTTAATTTTGGATTAAACTATTGTTTCTATCTAAATGTCACTTTTTTCATTATCAGGTTTTTAAAGATCATTTCCGGTCTATTTCATTATTTGTGTAACCAGGTGAAAAATGGGTACATGTCAAATGTATTTTAAAAACCATGTTTTGCTTTAATTTCACCTATGGTTGTAATTCTTGTTTTTGTCAGCATGTGGTGCTGTTGGTACAGAGAGGTCTAAAAGGACCGGAAATAGAGAAAGAAACCCTTTGTTTATGTACGGTAGCACGGACTGGTAAAAACGGAAGAGAAGAACATTTTATCTGAGACTTGGAGAAGGAGACAACTCTGGCCACGTGAAAAGAGAATCCAAGTGTTCGGTAATTGTTGGAACTGAATTATCTTCCGTGAATGAAGCTATAGAGACGATGCTAATGTTTTATTTCTGTTATCTTCCGTGAATGAAGCTATAGAGACGATGCTAATGTTTTATTTCTGTTTGTTTTCTCTCGTAGAGTGCCGCTGCCGTTTGTTATGCATTAGCTTTCACGCTGTTAGATTTCAGCTGTTACGTGCAGCTGCATGCTACTCTGTTGGGTGCTAACCGTGTTGTCGGTCCGCCATTTTATTTGAAGCTAAGGCTTGCTGCCGTTCGAAACACGGACTTTTTCTTGTTTTTTTATACATAACTCCGAGGGAATAGTTTATTTTTGAGAATAAAGAACCCCTTCTATTTGAAGCTTCGTGTGCTGCATTTATCCCGGTTTCAAATATTGGTACCAGGAGTGGGGTTTCTCGTTTTTTTTCCTCTGAGAGTGCATGTATATGGCGGCGCAGCGGTAGCATTAGCAAACGGCAGTGGTGAAGAAGTGGCCTACACCTGAGTGGACGTGGGCATCGCGTCGGTGAGGAGGCATCTGTTTCGAGACCAGAGGGGGGACGTTGCTGAGCAGTCTGTGCTGGCGTGGTCGTGAAGGATTTCAGCCGAGGCGATCGTGAGACCAGAGCGCATTCCAGGCGGGAGAAGCATCGCCCAGCAGCGGTCTTGGAGCAGCCCAGGGAAACTCCGGTGGACTCCGGACTTCGACCAATTTATCCTTTGCTATATAAATTTCTATTTACTGTTAATATTTATATTGACTGTTAATACTTCTATTGACTGTTAAGTGAACTGAAAAAAAAATAATAATAATTTCAGAACATGTCTGAACAAGATGGTTCCATAAACATTGAGATGCAGGGACAACAGTTACTTGAACAAGCTGGGGTGTTACAACAACTAAATGAGTTAGCCCGAAGGCAAGATGAAGTCATGACAGTCATATCATCACTAAATAATGAGCCTACCAGGTCTTATGTCTACGTACCCAGAGAAAGGCACATTTCACCATTTAGTGGAGACATTGACAAAGATGGGAGGAGTGTGGATGAGTTTATTGAAGAAGTAGAAAGGGTAATTTCTGCTAGAAACCAATCTGCACCCGAACAGTTTGATTTTGTGCTGTCGCTGTTAAGAGGCCCAGCTCTGGAAGAAGTGCGTTTACGCAAAGCTGATGGTGATGTTGTAAAAGACCTGCTTGTTTACTTAAAAGATGCATTTGGAGATAAACGTAGCGCTGCCCAACTTTTACAGAGCTTCTACAACTGTAAACAGAAGGAGGGTGAAGACATACGTGACTTTTCACATTCATTATCTCAGGCCTTTAGTTTGGTATGGAAACAGCATCCTAATTCCATGGGTAATGAGAACGCAGTGTTGAGAGACCAGTTCATTGAGGGCATCAGAGACCTCTCACTGAAACGAGAACTCCGAAAACATGTAAGAGGAAAACCTACATCCACTTTTATAGAGGTGCGTGAGGAGGCTTACTTGTGGTCCTTAGACCAAGCCCCTAGCACAAAAACGGTTAGGAGTAACGTGAATAACTGCCGTACTGTTAAAGCCGAAGCACAGTGCTGTGCAGTTAAAGAGACAGAAAATCCAATGCATCTGGAGGATGTGATGAAAACTCTTAAAGAGCAAGATAAAGTCACTAATCTAACTAGACCTAATGAGAAGTCGGTCTCAATGGATGACGTTCTTAAAGTGCTCACTGAGCAAGGGAAAGTGATAACAGAACTCACTAAGGCTGTGAAAGAGCTGACAATTCAGAACAAAAATCCTAGTAGCCAGACACCATCTCAGACCAAAACTGGTCCAAGATTTACCCCTGACGGTAAGCCGATATGTTTCAAGTGCCAAACTGCTGGTCATGTTGCCAAACAGTGTCCCCAGAGAAGATACAAAAACTCTGATGAGTACCCCATTTCTAGTCCGTCGGGAAACGAGAGGCCCTGGTTGCAGTGAGTCGGGTAACGCAGGGTCATGTCGTAGACTCACCTACACTGGAGATCACACGAGAACAAATTATTGAGCGTGCCATAGGAAAATGTCCAGTGGTTGATCTAAAACTTAATGGCAGGTCAGCACATTGTTTACTAGATACTGGCAGCCAGGTCAGTACTATGACAGATGATTTTTTCAGAAAATATATTGGTGATGATGAGAGCATGCTAGCTACAAATAGTTGGCTTAAAATAACTGCTGCGAATGGACTTGACATTCCTTATCAGGGATATATTGAACTGGAAATTGAGACGATGAGTTTAAAGATCCCAAATTGTGGTTTCTTGGTCCTGAAGCCGTCACTGAACCCTGTTGTTTCTGAAGAATGCATAATCGGTATGAATGTCATTCACAGATGCAGACAGCTAGTCACAACAGAGTTTGACAACACTTTGGGTGGATCCTTGGACTCTGGGTGGAGGACAGCTTTCCAACAGGTACAGATCGGTTGCATTGAGAGAAAGGCAGTAGTTCGGGTTGCAGGAAGAAACAAAGTACGCATCCCTGCATCCTCGATGTCCACTGTGTTTGTAAAAGGTCACACTAAAACCTTAGATGCAGCCTCTCAGTTGATCATCGAACCAGTGACCACTCCTCTACCATCTGGATTAGCAGTTATCCCAACACTTGTCACAAGGACCAGCCATGTTCTTCCGCTCCAGGTGGTTAACTTCTCCGCCGAGGAAGTGTGGTTAGGCCCCCGAACACGGCTAGGCATGATCTCAAAGGTTGATCCTGCAGAGAGTGAGCAGACATGCCAAGTAAAGTTTCAACGCATCTCTGCCGGTGTTGAACAGGTTTCAGTTGACCCTAACATGGTGCAAACTGACAGTAAGGTGCAAGCCATTTTGGAAAGACTTGACATGGGGGGCGCAGAGGAAGAGCGTGTCGCTCTCTGCTCATTGCTGTCCAGCTACATTGATGTTTTTGCAGATGATGAGGAGAATCTGGGTCACACGGATAAGGTGAAACATGAGATCAAGCTGGCGGATGACGTACCTGTCACACAGCCATATCGTCGTATACCTCCTAACCAATACCAGGAAGTACAAGAGCATATCTCTAAACTGTTGAAAAAAGGAATCATACAGGAGAGTGAAAGCGCTTACGCCTCACCAGTTGTGGTAGTCCGCAAAGGTGACGGCAGTATACGCTTATGTGTAGACTACAGGAAGCTAAATCTAAAAACTAAGAAAGACGCATTTCCATTGCCTCGTATTGATGAGAGTTTTGATGCGCTAAAAGGTGCTAAATACTTTTCCACAGTTGACCTTGCCAGTGGGTATCACCAAGTAGCCATGGATGATCGAGACAGACATAAGACGGCTTTCACCACGCCTTTTGGGCTGTTTGAGTATGTACGCATGCCCATGGGGGTGTGTAACGGGCCTGCAACATTTCAAAGATTGATGCAAGCAACTATGAGTGACCTGATATTCGACATCATGTTAGTCTATCTGGATGACATTTTAGTATACTCCCCAAGCTTTGAGTCTCATTTGGAACGGCTGGATCTAGTTTTTAAACGTTTGAGAGACACTGGATTAAAAGTGAAGTGGGAAAAATGTCACTTTTTGCAGAAGGAAGTAAAATTCCTTGGACACCAAATTTCTGCAGAGGGTATCGCAACTGATCCCTCCAAGGTGGCAGCAGTCAAGGAATGGCCGGTGCCTGGCACCGTTAAGGAACTCCAATCATTTCTAGGCCTATGTAGTTACTACAGAAGGTATGTTGAGGGCTTTTCAAAGATCGCAGCCCCACTACATGACCTAGTGAATCAGTGTCGAGGAGCTGCTACTACAGCCAAAGCTAGTCAAAAACTAAGTGCATTATGGGACACCAACAGTCAAATTGCATTTGACACATTGAAAGAAAAGCTTGTGACTGCTCCGATTTTGGGTTATGCAGACTTCACTTGTCCTTTCATTTTGGAAACTGATGCTAGTGGTCAGGGTTTAGGAGCTGTCTTGTGTCAGCAGCAAGGTGACAAGAAACGGGTCATTGCATATGCAAGTAGACGGCTGAGAAATGCAGAGCGAAATGATAAAAACTATAGCAGCATGAAACTCGAGCTGCTTGCACTTAAATGGGCAATAGTAGAGAAGTTTCGGGGGTACTTACTGGGCTCTAAATTCTCTGTGGTATCAGACAACAATCCCTTATGTCATCTAAAAAGTGCAAAACTTGGGGCTATTGAACAGAGATGGGTAGCACAGTTAGCTGCCTTCGACTTTGATGTGCAGTACCGGCCAGGTCGGTGTAACGCCGCCGCTGATGCACTGTCACGACACCCGTTAGCAGGGGAGCCAGAACCAACTGATGATGAGGAGTTTGATGATTGCATTGCAATTTGCAATTTGATTTGTAGAGGCACTGCCCTTGAGCCCGAGCTGGTTACAGCTGGGGTCCAATGTTGTCAGGTAAACCAGATTAGGGCTGCAGAAACTGATAAATCCAATTCACATGCTAAAGAGGCTACACCAACTCTTCCCGGTTACTCCAAGGAAGAGCTGCGGACATTTCAGTGTCAAGATCCAGTGATAAATGTTCTAAAACAGTTTGTGGATCGAGGTAGCCCACCAAGTTCACAAGAAAGGAAGAATCTTCCTGGTGCTGCCAAATCATTGTGGAAACAATGGAAACACATTCAGATACGTGATGGGTTGGTGTACAGAGTGGTGAAGGATGATCGTGTTGGAGAGTGCTTTCAGTTGTTTGTTCCAGGTTGTTTACAAGCAGCTGTGCTGAAGAGTGTCCATGACTCTATGGGACATCAGGGAATAGAGAGGACATTACAGTTGTTGAGACAGAGAGCATTCTGGGTAGGGATGCATAACGATGTTGAGCGATGGGTTAAGAACTGTGAGCGTTGTATTCTCACAAAGATGCCTCACCCAAAGATTCACCCTCCAATGAAATCCTTTTTGGCAACACGACCTTTAGAAGTGGTGGCAGTAGATTTCACACTCCTTGAACCAGCTTCCGATGGCCGTGAGAACGTTCTAGTCATTACCGATGTGTTTACAAAGTTCACCCAGGCGTTCCCTACACGTGACCAAAAAGCAGAGACCACAGCCAAAGTCCTCTTAAAGGAGTGGTTCATGAAGTACGGTGTACCTGAGCGTCTTCACTCAGATCAGGGCCGTAACTTTGAATCGGAGGTTATTGCTGAGCTTTGTAGAATGTATGGTGTGAAAAAAACACGTACAACACCCCATCACCCGACAGGAAATGCCCAGTGTGAGCGTTTTAACCGCACTCTGCATGAACTGTTGCGCACCCTTCCACCTGACAAAAAGAGGCGTTGGCCTGAACATTTACCTGAGCTGGTTTATGCGTACAATGTTACTCCACATGCGACTACCGGATATTCCCCTTACTTCTTGCTCTATGGAGTAGAACCACATCTTCCTGTCGATGCATTGCTTGCGCGTGAAAGTTCTCCTGATAAAAATCTTGATTGGCTTGCTGTGCATCAGCAAAGACTCAAAGAGGCACATGAAAGAGCAAAAGAGTATGCAGAGCAGAAAGCTGCGAAACGCGTTGCTCGGCATAGTCACAAAGTGTACTGTCCTTCGATTGAGGTTGGAGAGTATGTTTACCTGAGACACAGACCAGCTGGTCGTAACAAAATTCAGGATGCATGGAGTCCAGTTGTTTACCAACTCGTAGACGTAGTAGGCACAACTTGCATAGTACGACCTGCAGAGGGAGGGCCTACAAAAACGGTTAACAGGGCTGACATCAGGTCATGTGTCCATGTGCCAGACACAAACCAGGGACACAGTGAGAACACTGTAGCCAAACAGACAAATACTACTGAATCACACACTGCCTCATCTGATGAGTATGATGGGGGTATAGTCATTGAAGAGGTTTCTTTTGACTTAAATCCTGGTTCAGGTGTAGAAAATTGTCCTAGTGGTGAAAGTGTTCAGAAGCGAGCAGAGACTCCGTTGACTTCCGAATGTGAACTTCCTGTGATTGAACAGAGGGAGACTGAGCATGTTGACAATGAAGCAGGCGATATTGACCAACTGGGTGAGATTCCAGTGTCTCCTCCTGGCGTTAGACAAGCTCACACACCTGCTCCCCGCAGGAGTAGAAGAGTGAATGTAGGGAAACACCCAAACCCACATCACCAACCTAGGTCAGTGTTGGGGCCAGAAATGAACTCATAAATGGCTTCACAGATTATTGCAAGCTTAGGTTCTGTGTTTTTTTTAGAGAAGCTTTAAAAGAGGTAAAAAGCAGTTGCTTTGTCACCGAGGACGATGACATTTAAGCAGGGGAGAATGTAACCAGGTGAAAAATGGGTACATGTCAAATGTATTTTAAAAACCATGTTTTGCTTTAATTTCACCTATGGTTGTAATTCTTGTTTTTGTCAGCATGTGGTGCTGTTGGTACAGAGAGGTCTAAAAGGACCGGAAATAGAGAAAGAAACCCTTTGTTTATGTACGGTAGCACGGACTGGTAAAAACGGAAGAGAAGAACATTTTATCTGAGACTTGGAGAAGGAGACAACTCTGGCCACGTGAAAAGAGAATCCAAGTGTTCGGTAATTGTTGGAACTGAATTATCTTCCGTGAATGAAGCTATAGAGACGATGCTAATGTTTTATTTCTGTTATCTTCCGTGAATGAAGCTATAGAGACGATGCTAATGTTTTATTTCTGTTTGTTTTCTCTCGTAGAGTGCCGCTGCCGTTTGTTATGCATTAGCTTTCACGCTGTTAGATTTCAGCTGTTACGTGCAGCTGCATGCTACTCTGTTGGGTGCTAACCGTGTTGTCGGTCCGCCATTTTATTTGAAGCTAAGGCTTGCTGCCGTTCGAAACACGGACTTTTTCTTGTTTTTTTTATACATAACTCCGAGGGAATAGTTTATTTTTGAGAATAAAGAACCCCTTCTATTTGAAGCTTCGTGTGCTGCATTTATCCCGGTTTCATTTGTTTTCGTTTACTGTATTTTTTAGAGATCCAGGTATTTTGGGCAGAGATGAAATTTCTTTGCAATAAACTACTGTTTCTATTTAAATGTCACTTTTTTCATTATCAAGTTTTTAAAGATTGTTTCCTGTCTATTTCATTATTTGTTTTCATTTACTGTATTTTATTAAAAGTTCTCAAGGTGCTTCATTTGTGAATCAGTAAAGTCTTTGTCAAAAGAAATGTCAAGCTCCAGGTGCTTCAGTTGGTGTTGCTAAAACCAAAACACAGGCTTGGTGATGTGGATTTTTAAGGCTTAGGCTGGGCTCTATGTTTGCCTTAAGGTAAATAATATTGTGTCCCACCTCTCAACATAACAGGACCAACCTTGTTATGAGTCATTATGAGCAGATGGTCACAGATGAACGCAGCAACAAGAAACAGATCAGTATCAACATGATGTGACATTTTGCAGTGTTTATTCTTATTATTTATTTATTCATGAGTCTGACAGCCTCAGGGTAGAAGCTGTTCCTCAGTCTAGTGGTTCTACATTTGATGCTCCTCAACCTCCGTCCCGAGGGGAGTGGTGCAAAGAGTGAGTGTGCTGGGTGAGTGAGGTCTTTCATGATGCAGGTGGCTCTTTTTCTGCATCTGGAGGTGTAAATGTCTGTGATGGTGGGGAGACTGACTCCCACAGACTTCTGTGCAGCCTTCACCACTCTCTGTAGAGCTTTCCTCTCTGCAACTGTGCAGCCTCCATGCCACACGTTGATGCTGGAGCACAGGACGCTCTCCACTGCACACCTGTAGAACGAGGTGAGGACTGAGCTTCTCAGACCAGCTCGTCTCAGCCGTCTGAGGAAGTAGAGTCTTTGATGTC